>JBAMIE010000068.1:1583897-1599731 GCA_037177295.1 Kaempferia parviflora
TTTTGACTGGCTTGCCCGACACGATTAGCTAGACCGATTCATCGGGCTCGATCGATGTTAATGTCCAAATGATCCAAACCCTGGCCTGGAAATGAAATGATAAGGACAATAAATCAGTTTCATTTGTGTTTCATCTTAGACTGTGGCTCTATATATTCGCAAAGCAATGCGGTTCCCGTTGGTTTTTCATCCACGCGGCTGAGTCCATGAGCTCCGACCAGGCGGCGGTCACCGGCCACCGGTTCTCGTCGGTCGTGCCCGGCAACGTGACCGGCGACGCCGTCGTGCACGAGCTCACCGGCACGGACCACATCATGAAGCTCCACTACCTGAGAGCCGTGTACTACTTCGCGCCCAGCGAGGTGGTCGACGGGCTCACCATTATGGACCTCAAGAAGCCCATGTTCCCGTGGCTCAACGTGTACTACCCCCTGGCCGGGAGGATCCGGCTGGCGGCGGACGGCGGCCGGCCTTTCATCAAGTGCAACGACTGCGGGCTAAGGATCGTCGAGGCCAGCTGCGGCCGGACGATGGACGAGTGGCTGCGCGCGGAGGAGGGCGGCGCGTCGAGGTGGAGGAGTCTCGTGCCGGACAAGGTGCTCGGCCCGGATTTGCACTTCTCGCCCCTTGTTTACATCCAGGTGGATCAAACAGATTAATTTCCTCAGTTTTCTGAAATCGAATTAATGAAACTTGTCAATCACATGTGGGATCCTCTGATTCATTTTTTTGTGGTCTCTTCCTGGTTCACATCACGAGGTCTGTTGATCATATCATGTATTTATGTATTGGTCTTTCCTGATCTGATCCAACGGTCCTCATGGTGTGGATCAGGAAGAGACCACAAAAAATTGGACCAGAGGATCTGAACTCTGAACTCTGTCAATCATTGACACCGTGATCAATTGCGTGCAGTTTACCAGATTCAAACATGGAGGGATGGCAATTGGATACAGCTGGGCTCATGTTCTAGGCGATCCAGAGTCAGCCACGAATTCTATCAACCTCTGGGGAGAGCTCCTCAGTGGCATTAATCCACAAATTACAGTGATAGCACAGAAGAACAGAGGAAACACTGAAGAAGAAGCTGTGATAGCACCACCTCAAGGATCAAGTACTTCAGCTCCAATCAAGCAAGTTGAAATAGCTGAAGATGTGTGGCTCGCTCCCACACCTCGTAAAATGGCAACACATTGCTTCAGGATCACCGAAACTGAGCTCGAGGAGCTGAACGGAGAGCAAGTCCCTCCTTTTGAAACGATCTCAGCTCTTTTCTGGCAGTGCTTGGCGAGAATCCGAAGTCGGAGAGTACCCGAATTGGCGACCATATGCCGAGCCGGAACTCCGGCAAAGAGCAATGAGATACTGCACAACAAGTTCAGAACAAGCACGATCAAATTAGACTCCTCAGCCGCCAGCGTCGAGCTGTTGGGACTGGCAACCAAAATCCTGAAACTGGGCATGGATGAGGCATTGGTTGACAGAAACGGCCGTATCGGAGAGCAAGATTTTCTACTGTATGGGGCAAATCTAACGTTTGTCGACATGGGAGGGATCGACTTGTATGGGTTAGAGCTCAAGGGGCAGAGGCCTGTGCATGTGGACTACAGCGTCGACGGCGTCGGTGAGGAAGGGGCAATTCTGGTGCTTCAGCCTCCTCAGAGAACAGATCTGAGTGTGATGGCCATCCTGCCAGAAGATGAGATCCCAAGCTTGTGCCGAGTGCTCAGCAGCGACTTCGGCATCGCTTAAGCTTGTGTCTGTCTCAGACATCATGAGCTGAGCTAGTCGTGTTCCACTTCCAGCTTGTTGTTATCACTTTTCTGAATCCATTTGGCTTGATCAATAAATTAATTGTGGTTTCTTCTCTTCCAATTGAGTTATAGAATGAATTGAGTTCCTTGAAGGAGTTCATTGCATCTCACACACACTCTTCTACTCAAACTGAACTCTGAGAAACAAAAAAAAAAAAAAAAAACCATAATTACCAAAAATACAGGAATCGAGAGAAGATTTGTGATATCAGTTCTTGGGCAGGAAAGCAAAAGTAGTATTGATCCAAACAGCAGCAAATATCTGAGAAAGCAATAGGGAAATGAAAGTAGGTATCAAATTGTGCCTTTTAGATGTAATGTCGTTCATATGGTAGCATGTGAAACTATAACACCAAAGCGTTATGCATAGATTGAAAACATGTTGTTGTGTTGTTCAAATTTGTTTGATTAGGTAACTAAGCCAAGCCAACTCCAATTTTAATTTATTTCAAGTCCTTAAAATGTTATTCAAAGCTTAACTTGTTTTCGTTTTTTTATTATGAACTTGAAACGAATTATGTTATATATTGAGCTTGTTTGAAACTTTTAAAAATTTGAACTTATTTAGTTGGTTAATAAGTTTTATATTACACATTTATTTGTTCAGTTTTAAGATTTTTTTTATCTATTTATAAGTTTCATGAGAGTTTTATTTAAGAATATGATTCATAAACATTTTATTTGTGGATATTGTTTATAAATAATTAACGGTTTTTATATATTAATATTAATGAATTGAACATATGTATTTAAAATTGTTCATTTAATTGACTTTATGTATATTAAACTTTGAAAGGGTACTTTGACGTAACAGTAAAATTGTAACTGTGTGACTTGAAGGTTATGAGTTTGAATCGCAAAAACAACCTTTTGTAATATAAGATAAGGTTGTATACAATAGATTCTTTCCCAGGACCCCGCATTATCATATTAAGCAATTATAAATAAATTTTTACTAAGGTGAACACTAGATTTACTTAATAGTAGGGACGGGTGTAAAAATTAGAGTTGGGGGAGGATTTAATTTAATGAGGTGGGTTGAACTTTGGATGTGAAAAAGTGGATCGGTTTTAGTGGGCTAATGGATTGGACTATAGTTTAGGACAACCTAAGAACAAAGAATAATTTAAGGTGAAGAATGAAGATCTCAATAATGCATACCAAAATCTAGATCCAAATATTTATAGAATATTCTATGGTGTAGTTGCAAGGAACATAATCGTCAGAAGCCGCCCGGAGGCTCCCCGGTAGGCACTTGGCAGCCCGGCCACTCACCCACTACCAGCGGCCTCCGACCGTTTACCCAGATCCAAATTACAACTTGGATGGGATGGTAAACCTAGTAAGAGATCGTAACTAATTACGATCGAATCACAGTCACAATCTGACTGTAATTATATTATGAATCACCCTGATCCATAAAAATAGACCAAAGATCTGATCTCCACCGTAAGGGTAACTATCCGAAACAGATTGATTCACATGGAATAATAAATAATCAAAAAAATATTAGTATAGAGGAAGCACATAATAATAAAGGATTAAATATCGTTGATACTAATATAGCAAAAACGTATAATAACAAAGGATTAAACTAGACAGAATAATTAATAAAATCTCAAATAATTATGCTCGTATTTATAGGACGGACTTATAATATTTGAATTCGAGAAATATTTCCAAAAATAACAAAGTATATATTTAACGAAATAAAAGTTTAGTATCATATATAACTAAGGAATAATACAATTAAATCAAATTTAGATTTTCCAAGATTGATTTATTACTTAAATAAAATTTTACCAAAAATGAATAAAATACAAATTTGAAAGCCTAAATGAAGGACTTTACCTAAAAATCTATCAATTTGGGAAGTTATCGTATTTGACCAAAAAGACTTCTTGCACACATCACAAACTTAAGCCAATGTGCAAATAGTATTTTACTATTTTTTTTCCTATTAGAAGAAAAGAATGGACCTTTGATGAAGACAACCTAAGAGAGCGTTGATGAAGTTCTAAGGTATGGATATAGTCAAAGCTCCTGGAGTTACAGTGGTTAGGTCTTCGAGCGATTAATTAAGCATCTAAGATTTGAATGTTTGGTCGCTTGGATAGGTCTCCGATAGCTCTTTCCGATGCAATTATGGAACAACTAGTGAAGTTTGAAAGCAGCTCATGGCAAGTGGATTCATATGGCACCAAGATCACGAAAAAACTATCATTCGAAGACATGTATGGTATATTAACATTATTAGTATGTGCAGAGTGCTTAAGCGAAGTAGAGCATCTCAAGATACTAAACGAGAGAAATGGTAAATCTATCAACTACTAGTGGATTGATCTAGAAAATCTCCTTGTGTGATCGAGTAACGTCATGAGTCATGACCAAATCAATTATGGGCTAGGAGTTGAGACATGAATCATACGACCCAAATACAATATAAACTCACAATGTGAGAAATCAGAAAATAAATAAAATAAAAAATAAACATATTGGTTGGACACCCTTTAGTTGCAAGTCTCACCTTTATAAACTCACGAAAGTGATTCCAAACTCCAAATCGTAATACTGTCCAGATGCCAAGCTGACATGGGATTGCTTGAGGATGCAAAAGAGAGTTGATGAAGCAAACTCTGAAAGCTCAACTAAAGTATCCATTGATTACTCAGTTTATGAGACCAACCGCAGTGCAGATGAACCACTAGCCACTGTCAAAGATATTTGGTTGATCAATTAAAATGTTAATTGTGCTTTGAAACCGCTACCAGTAATTTGTAATTTGTGTTTGTGTCACCGTAACATCACCTTTGCTTCTCTATCTGCAGATGCAAATTTTTATGTAATTTGCATCAGGTTTCATAACATTGACCTTGGGAGCTGCATCAGGTTGCCTGTCCATTCTAACACTTTTTTTTTTTTTTAACAATATAAGCAACTACCTTTCACCTTCCATGGCAGTGGTTGGTTCATCATCTCTCCTTGTCAACTTCAGAAGCCTTGCTCACATGACATGATCACCAAATACCATTATTATAGTAGTAGAGATTAAGCAAACCTCTACCAGTAAACAACTGGTCCATGCATGAAGCTTGTTGATCCTTGTCTAGTTTAATTTTTCTCAAGTCTCCTCCTCCTCTGAGGTCCAACTCTGCCCAAGTTCATTGCCTGTGAGGAGGGGAGGGGAAGCCGAAAGCAAGCACATGGCCGGCTTTGCTGCCGTGCTCGCCGTCCTGACGGCGGCAATGGTGGTCGGCTCGGTGTCTGCACGGTTCGTGGTGGAGAAGAGCGCGGTGAAGGTGATCCGGCCGGAGCACATCAGGGGGCGGCATGACGCGGCGCTCGCCAACTTCGGTGTGCCGAACTACGGCGGGACGATGGTCGGCGTGGTGAAGTACCAGGTGAACTCCTCGGCCTGCAACGCTTTCGACGGCGAGCCCTTCAAGACGGGGGCCAGTAGGCGCCCTGTCATCCTTCTAGTTGACCGAGGAGGTGAGCCACCAATTCCTGCTGCTTGTTCTTCTGTCATAACAGACAATTTGGTTCATCATCATTCTTGAATTTTCTTAAACTTAAGCGTAATGCCAATAGATCAAAGTTTGTTTTCAGATCTTAAACTTGTTGAGATTTCTAGATCAAACAACTAAGTCAACGCTCCATGTTAAGGCATTGCACCAGAAGAGCTAGGCTAATCCGTTACCTACTTGCCCCAGATTGTTACTTTGCTTTGAAGGCATGGAACGCACAGCAAGCTGGCGCAGCTGCAGTTCTGGTCGCTGACAACATGGACGAGCCCCTCCTCACCATGGACAACCCTGAGGAAAGCCAAGACACAGATTACGTCGACAAGATCAACATCCCTGCCGCCCTCATCAACCGCGAGTTCGGGGTGGCCCTCAAGAAGGCGTTGGCGAAGAGGGACGAGCTGGTGATCATAAAGTTGGATTGGAGGGAGTCGATGCCTCACCCCGATGAGCGGGTGGAGTACGAGTTCTGGACCAACAGCAATGACGAGTGCGGTCCTCGGTGCGACGACCAGATGAGCTTCGTCAAGAACTTCAAGGGCCACGCGCAGCTGCTTGAGAGGGGAGGCTTCACTCAGTTCACGCCGCGCTACATCACCTGGTTCTGCCCTGATGCCTTCTTACTCAGCAAACAATGCAAAGCTCAGTGCATCAACAAGGGGAGATACTGCGCACCTGATCCCGAGCAGGACTTCAGTGAGGGGTACGATGGCAAGGATGTGGTGATCGAGAACTTGAGGCAGCTCTGCGTTCACAGAGTTGGGAATGAGACCGGGAGGCCCTGGGTCTGGTGGGATTTTGTTACTGATTTCCATGTCAGGTGCTCCATGAAGAACAAGAGCTACAGCAGAGATTGCGCAGAAGAGGTCGTCAAGTCCCTTGGCAAGTCTATCGACATGATCATTTCCTCCACCATTTTGAAAGAGAACATTTTCTCATGCGGCTCACTCTGATGTCTCAGGTTTGCCCCTGGACAAGGTTAACAAATGCATGGGTGATCCAGAAGCAGATGCTGAAAATGATGTCCTAAAGCTAGAGCAGGAAATACAGGTAACTAAGACACAATGAGTTTACTGCATATTTAATGATTCAAATTTCTCATAGCATATCTGAATGAAATACTGACATGTTTTCTTAACATAGATTGGCCATGGTTCTCGTGGAGATGTAACTATTTTACCCACCTTGGTCATAAATAATATTCAATATCGAGGTTTGATTCCTGATCCCTTGTCTTCAATCACGCCTAGCAAACAAGTTGACGGGTTATATCTCAAACAAAAACATCAGACAGTTATCGACCAACTATCAATTATCATAGAAGAAAAATAATTGATTGAATTAATACAACTAATTCAACCTTCTAGTCTCATTTGCTAAAATTACAATCTAAGCATTTAGTTAGGTAATCAAAAGCATGTCACGATACTAGTAGCACTTATAACAAGTATTTTGTTTTTCTCACGAAGGGAAACTAGAGAGCAAGACTGTGCTCAAAGCTATATGTGCAGGATTCAAGGAAGCTACGGAGCCTCCTGTATGCTTAAATCAAGGTTTGAACAACCATTTTTAGCTACATACCGGGGCTTGTAATGATTAGCACTGGGTTCATTCTCTTTCAGACATGGAGACAAATGAGTGTCTTAGATCGAATGGTGGATGTTGGCAGGATCCAAAGTCAAATATCACAGCCTGCAAGGTGCATTCTCATCTGATTAACATTATTTATAGGAGTTGAGAGGATCATTTCTAGTTAAACTATGCCAATTTAATTTCTGCAGGATACCTTCAGAGGTAGACTGTGTGTGTGTCCTGTTGTGAATAATGTAAACTATGAAGGAGATGGCTACATAGCTTGTAAAGGTAAATATTAACTGTCTGAGGAGCTTTAAGAGAACTATTACAAGAAAAATTACAGAAGTTTTCTTGTCTACCTCTTACCACTTTGATCTACATTCCTCAGTGGTAACCATATTGATGAAAACATACTGCTATATAGTATTATCTCGAACTAATGTTCTTTGTTCTACACAGCGGTAGGACCAGGAAGATGTGCAATGGACAATGGAGGCTGCTGGACCGAGACAAAAGACGAACAAACATACTCTGCTTGCTTGGTAACTTCATATAGTATTTATTGTATACAAGTTTTTTGCTCTTCAGTGCAGCTAACTAGCTCACTCTTCTGCACAAAGGACTCAGAGTTGACTGGTTGCCGCTGTCCTAATGGATTCTATGGAGATGGCTATAAATGCGAAGGTAGTTTTTAGATTGTTGCATTTAATCTTAAGGAAAAGGGATTCCTAACTTTATTTGCTGCATTTCATATAAAGTTCTAATAATAATTGTCTTTATTGTATATGATAGATATTGATGAATGTAAGGAGAAACTTGCTTGCGACTGCCCTGAGTGCCAGTGTAAGAACAAATGGGGTGGATATGACTGCAAATGCAAGGGTGACCTAGTGTACATAAAGGGGGAGGATACATGCATAGGTAAGGAAAAACAATACAGAAAACAAATATTTAATGAATACTACAGAAAGGTAAGAACCAGAATATCTACATTTTTAAAATGATGCATTTTCAAATTTAATTTGATCAAATAATCTTTTATTTAGTTCTTAATTAATTGGTAATGAATGTCTGAATCTGTGCATTTTGCATTCAAAATGCCATTATATCTTTATTCCCAAATTATATATGGTCTGTATTTTGTTTAATAATTACCTATTTCTAAGAAATGAAATATTTTAAATTAAAGAGGATCGCCTATCTATTTAGCATTTATAGTTTTTTTTCCTTCTTATTTTCCCTAAAAAAAATACTATTCGGAATCATTGATTTTCTGTTGTAATGCAGCTAAGAGTAACAATGCATCAAAGCTTGGATGGATCTTGTTAATCATAGTAATTTCATGTGTGGCGGGTGCTGGACTAGCAGGATATATATTCTACAAATACAGACTCAGGGTATGTTTCTGGCTTCCAACTCAACTTGAAAGTAAACCGACCTATATGAAATAGTTGAATTCATGCTACCTTTCTTTTGCAGTCTTACATGGACTCTGAGATAATGGCTATTATGTCACAATACATGCCGCTTGATAGCCACAACAACGAGACCCAATCTTTACGACAAGAATCAACTGCATTATAAGGTCTCTTCATTGGTTACAGGTCTATCCTATTGAAATCCTTTGAACATTTTTCTGATAAGCATTTTCTTTTGTTTTAGCAGGAGAAATTTAGGTGTATATTCAATATACCGACATTGAGAATTCATGGAGAGATTTTATTGAGTCCACAGATTTTCAAGTTACTAGGTCATGTTTGGTATCAATTTCAGAATAATTACTCATCATATATTATGACAGATACGTCCAACAGCCACCATTTTTTGTTGGCATGTAAGATAAACTTTGTGGATCTGTTTTTTTTATTTTTTTATTTTTAAATTTCCTTTTATCCATAGCAAAACAGTCCTTTTGGAAGATCAAAACATACATCATGGACTCCAGTGATTCCTAATATGATACTCCTCAAACAAAAACAAAGGCTGCCATATTTCTTTTGATGAAAACGAAAGCAATTTTTTGTAGTTTTTAATGTTATCTTAATGTTGGTATATTTTAATATTTATATAGAGAAAGTCATTAGTTCCAACCCTTAATGATCATGTTCTAACGACAAATAAACCCGCTCCAAATCAAATTCAAGAGGAAAACAATTATGAATAAGCCATGATGCTTCCAAGAACGGAGAGAGTTTCAACAAATTTAGCTGTATCTAGTATCCAAATCATGGAGTTTGAACAGAAGAAAAGTCCCATAGTTGTGTACAAGCAAATGGAATAATCAAGCAAGATTTGAGAGGAAAAATCGATCAACAAGGCGCCGAACAAATTGAAAAATTCATGTAAAGCCTATATCTATAGCGAACAATTGATCATAAATAATACCGTAGGAAATTCTTATTCCCCATCTCAATTTCGGAGCTGCCCTAATTGACGAAGCGAAGTGAAGGTGAACCTGTCCGATGCAAGCTGTGAATCATCTTCATCTCTTGCTATCCTGCCCTCGCAAGGCCGCCACGTCGCTCACGGTTGATGCCCCCCGCCGACCCATCCACTTCCCTCCCCGACTCTCCGACGAGACCAGCCGGAACAGTCACCACCATGCTCTAATTCCCACCTGCTTGGTGTCGCCGTCACGCCGCCGATCGCCCGACGCCAGACAGAGCAACTGTCGTCGTTCCCAAATTCTAAATGGCTGGCCATATTTACAGGAAACCCTCATTTTACTTTATCTTTTTCTACCAAATTTTCCTTTCCTTAAAAAAATGCCACAAAAAAAACCAAATCAAATCCTATGTCCCACAAAAATTATGTCCCCGTATTACATTGCTGATCAGAAGGACGTGACATTTTCGAGATGTGTGCAACATCCTCGTAATGTGCACAACATCTCTTGAGATATAATCTGATCCGTCCAATCGGCAATGGGACACGGGGACACAACTTTTGTGGGACAGAGGATTTGATCTGCAGTTCTCAACCTGTGGCTAATCCATAATAGTTGCTCACTCAGTTATTACTCAAGGAAATACAAGTTAAAGAAAATTTATCATCAAGATGATTATAAATTAATCTAGTAACTCTAATCGTATTAATGTACTGTAAAAGAATAGTAAATGTGCTTTTATCTTGATGAACATGAGAGAAGTGTCAATGGACCTCAACGACTATTTGCATGAGTGCCTACTTTAACATTTGTTTAAATAAAACTATATTAAATTGCCCTATATATAGATAGTCATTGTCTAGGCTAGTAGCCCCGTGATTTATCTCCTTCGTGTTCGCTTGAGACGGATTGACGGAGGCGCTGGGGGCGAACGATTCACCTTTTTCCACTAATAAATGAGATTATAATTAATATAAACTTTCTTAGTTCTCATGTTAGAATTCGAATCTTTCTATAGCAGTCAGACGTTCAACCTGTGGCTGATCCATAGCGGGTCGATCCATTATCTTAACGAGTTGAAAAATATCCAACCCAACTCAAGGTTGATTGTGAGTTAGGCTAGTTAACCTGCAGGTCCACCAAAAATTAAAATAAAAAAGTCTATGGTAGTTTCAGTTGGCCATAGGTTGATCATCTAGTTATTACTCAGGAAAACTTAAGTTAAGAAAGCTTACCATAAAGATGATTATAAACAAACCTAGTAACGCTAATTGTATCAATGCACTGCAAAAAGAACAACAAGTGTGCTTTTAGCTCTTATGAACATGAAAGAAGCGTTAAGGGACCTCAATGACTGTTCAAGGTGCATGAGTGATTGTTTCAATATTTCCTCAACACGTTGGTCAACCAAAGTCCGTTTCAGTCCGACCTGGGTGGGTTGCGAGCTCAGACGAATTGACTCGCCTTGACATACCTTTAAATCAGTCGATCAAATTTTAATTCAATCCGCTTAAATTATTTAGTGGGGCAGACCAACCCAATGGTTTCAACCCAAATTTGTAGCTCTATTTTATACCCTGAAACTCACTGATGGACCTAGATATTTCAGTTTACATCCATTTTAGTTTATGTGGATTTCTAGGGTTGCAAGGAGTTCAAATATGTTATTCATTATTTATTTCAGCTTCTTGGAGGTATTAAAATGTAATAAGAAAGAATCGTCAAAAGTTTATACGTTGTGCCTGATAATCATATCAGGCCCAATGTGGACATATGATATCACTCCATATCAGGCTCATGTTAGACTTGATATCATTTCATATCAGGATCAGACCCAACATGCATATTTTTGTCATTCTTTCTTATTACATTTTAATACATCCGAGAAACTAAAATCAATGATGGATAGCATATTTGAACTCCTTGCAACTTTAGAAATCCACAGGAACTGAAATAGGTACAATCTGAGATCTCTAATTCCATCAATGGATTTTGATCGAAACTCACTAATAGATATAGAGAACTTCAACTGCACTTATTTTAGTTTATGTGGATTTCTGAGACTGCAAGGAGTTCAAATGTATTATCCATTATTTTTTTTGGCTTCTCCAAATGTATTAAAATGTTATAAAAAAATCAACTAAACTTTAGATAAGAAAAGTTGCATGAGAGGAAAGAGAACAGAGAGAAATAGTATAGAAAAGAAAAAGATAGGAAAGTTAAATTTGTCAAGAAGGTAAAATAAGAAGTACACTTAAAAAGATGTCCTTTGATAAATACTAAAGTAGCATGCTACTTTTGATCAATTAAAAAGCTAAATACACTTTTTGGTAAATTATCGTATTTCTTTATTTTTTTTCCCTCCCAAGTCCCTGTAAGGTTTTGTTTGAATTTTCTTCTTCTTT
The DNA here is from genome assembly GCA_037177295.1 of Kaempferia parviflora. Taxonomy (NCBI): domain Eukaryota; kingdom Viridiplantae; phylum Streptophyta; class Magnoliopsida; order Zingiberales; family Zingiberaceae; genus Kaempferia; species Kaempferia parviflora. The sequence continues at coordinate 1,595,602 of JBAMIE010000068.1, forward strand.
TTTTTTTTAATTTTCTGCCATAGTAAACAAACAATTAATATATTTATGCTCTTGCATATGAATTTTACAGCTTAAATGGTTTAGCTCGAGAATAATAAATTTTTGAATGGATAAAAAAAAGTCAAAATTTAAAGATGAGAGATAAACTTTTGAAAATAATAAACAAGAAGGGTATAACGGAAATACGCATTCGGATATTATAAAAATAAATACCATTTTTTTAAAATGTATATGTGCCATTAATAGAATGACTTGTGTTAAAAAAAATTTACTCTACCAACTCCTATGACATTAAATGTTTGCCATTAGTTCCCTCGGAGTGATACGATAATTAAAATATAAAAAATTATCATATAAGATTTTGAGGTAGAAATTCGACACGTTCGAGTATATACCTCTCTCATACTTTTTTAATCATTTGCATTAATAGCTAGTAGTCACCCGTTATCTCCTCCGTATTGACATAGGGACAGATTGACGGAGACGCTTGAACGAGGGAATCTCCTTTTACTACATTAAATGCCTGCCCTTCACTCTCATATATGTACCGACATTAGATTTGATGAAAACGGTTGGATGACTATGGGTTGAAGTATTAGTGTGTGGGAAAAATCCATAAATTTATCTTCACCAATAGGGTACAAACGATGAAACCGTTCTTGACTATCCTACACTTCTTGAAAGGAATAGATCTTACCCGTGATTTACCTCCTCTGTGTTGGTCCTGGGACGGGTTGGCGGGTGCGCTGGGGGCGAGCGTATTCACCTTTGGCCACTTGAAAGGGATAAATCGTCCCCTCAAGGCGGTGCGATGATTAAGACATGGGAGGTTGTCACATGAGGTATTGAGGTCGAAACTTGATGCGTCAGAGCATATACCTCTCTCATACTTTAATCATTTGCACTAATGGCTAGTAGCCACCCGTGATTTACCTCTTCTGTGTTGGCCTAGGGACGGGTTGGCGGGGGCGATGGGGGCGAGCAAAACACCTTTGGCCACTTGAACGGGATAAATCAAGTCCCCTTGGGGCGTCGGCACGTTCGAGTATATACTTCTCTCATCTTTAACCATTTGCACCAATGGTTAGTAAGGTGAGGTCGTGGGGTGAGCGAATCACTTTTTTACCATATTGAAAAGGATAGATAAGGAAGACTTTATCCAACAAGAATAACACATGTAAACAATATAACAGCTTCGTGAACAAAATACTTAATTCAACGTTGAAATGTTCTCGAGCTATGATACAATTGTAAGGGTGTTCAGTTGCATTTACGGTTTGATTTCCAACTACAACATATTTATAAGGATTTTTCTTCTGAATAAGACTCATAACCAAGGGATGTTAGGTTTCTAGGTCATCCGCCGTGAGTCCTTTTCGATTTATCCTGATGGCCGATGAAAAACTTTTATAAAACCAAATTAAATAGGTAGTGGTCGATAAAAAACTTCTATAAGATCAAATTGATCATCCCTACTCAATATTACCTAACCTAGTTAATTTTTTTTTTTAATTCAACGTTGAAACACTCCGTGAGAACAATTAAAGTCGACAGCTGACGTAGTATTGTGGCGTGATAGGAAAGGGAGAAATACATGCAGGGCCACAGTGACAAGAGGGAGTCATTGCCGAAAACACAAACGTTCAGGCTCAACATTGGCCATAGCAAATATTCAGGCTCGTCCAAGACAGTGCCAGGTGCCTTCTTTATCTGCCAGAGAAAAAGAGAGCCACAGTGTTCAAAGACCATGCAACAGAGGAAAACACAAACGACGTTTATTTGCGTATTGCAGTGCATATGTAAAACATGGCAGTTTCTGTAATCAGAACAACTGCTTGGCTAAGAAATACGGGTAAATTGTCTAATGCCGATGAGACGATGAACCGAGTCACTCTTTTGCATCCTTGCCGCTGCCAATTTCTTTCAACTCTACCTTAATGTTGTCCTTTGCTTCTGCTGGTTCCTCTGATTTCACATCCTTCTTTGTTGGCTTGGCATCTTGATCGCCGGAGTTATCATCATCGTTGGTTTTGGCACGGAGCTCTCGACTCCCAGCAGTTTCGGTGGTAGATTCATCCTCCAGGGTGCTGTTTTCTGTTACTTCAGAGGGACCACGGCCAGAGGAATCAGTGGCAGTGACCGTCTCCTTGACTGTCCCAACTTTAGCATATTTACTCATGAATTTGTATTCCCAATCCTGCAAGGCCTCGAGCTCGAAAGGGCCGAGGCCGGAGAGATCGCTGGTTAGATCTTTTGGTTCGAAAGACATTTTTGCCAACGCTCGGCTTGCATCTTTGCCTGCAAACAAAGCATAAGGTCCGCCAGGTCCATAGAATATCCTGAAGAGAACATAAAAGTAATCAAAAATTTCTTCTAAAGGTGTTTGTTCATACAAAACATGCAACAAAGAAAAATCCAAACGTAATTCTCTACCGTCTGAAGAAACAGTTCATGAGAAAGAAAATTGAATATCATGCCAATGGCGTATATTCAAAGAAATACCGCATAGACACAACTCTAATAATTAGTAAGAACTCACCAGTGATATTCTGAAAGTAAATACCAGTGTCTATCAGCCTCTAAGGGAAGATCACAGTATGCACAAAGAAATAATTGGGACAAGCTACATATTTACAAACACATTGTCAATGCCATGCACTTGTTAGCCTATAGAACTGAAGTTAAAGCATTTCATTGAAGTGTGAAAAAATATCAAATGAATTAGGTACATCATTTCCTAGTGTTCTTGATAGCTAAAAACTAACAAGATGAGTAACTTTTGAGTGGAAGAATCATTCATTTTTTTTTTTGCATAACAAATACGATCGAGAAGATATAACTTTCATGCAATTACTTCCATAACAAAAGTTCTCAAATTTAGGAACTACATAAAGATGCAGGGACATTGCATAGTTAATCTAGAGGGGGACTAACTGTGCAATCCACCTGTTGTTTTGCCTCAAAAAATTGTGAATGTATTCTGCTAATTGGTCTAATATATCATGAACTGACTCGGTGCCATGGAAAATCCACATAATGAGGACGAATATGGGAGTAGAAGATCCTCATCACAGATCGTTTTGTTCAGATTGTCAACTTCGGTGCACAATTAAAACCTCTCGCTGAAGATCTAAATCGATTGAATGATACTACCTGTGATTTGTGCCGAGACAAACATCTGAAATCGCTATTGCTTTGATTCCTTTCTAGTATTTACCTTAGGCACAGCAGAGTAAACATGACCGTATACATAATTTAGGATTTAAATTTTACATCAACCATTTGATCCAACATCGAGTGCCTTGAATCCTAGATAACTTAAAAAGCATCGCGCGACCGTCCAGATCGAAACATAATCCACCAAAATCTGATCAAACACATCGAAAAATCGAGAGAGCGACAAACCTGCTCTGGGTGACGTCGTAGATCTGGCTCTTGATGGCCATGAGGAGCGGCTTCTTGGGATCGGATCCATCGTAGTCACGGAGCTCATCCTCGGTGATCTCTCCGAGCTGGAGGGGGGGCGGCAGGATCTCCTCTTCCCGCTTCCTTGACGGAGGTGGCGGCGGCGCCAGGAACCCCGCCACCAAGTGGTAAAGCGCCCAGGCTATCGACAGCACCGTGAAGAACATCGCCGGCGACAGGCCTGTGTACGCCTCGATCGCCTTCTTCGCCGTCTCCCAAGCCTCCGCCACCGCCACCGCCACCGCCATCACTCTCTCTTTCTCTCGGAGCGGATATCCCGATGCGAAGTTAGAAAATTAAAATGTAAAGCGTGAACTGCATTTATAGAGGAACGGGCATGGTTCCTCGACCAACTGTTGGATGCATCCATTTAGTTGCTTTTTCACCGTTAAAAAAAATTGATTTAATTATTATTATGGATGTAATTCGTGTAATTTATTTTGATATAAAATATGTAATATATATATATATATATATAGAGAGAGAGATTTTAGCTTGCACACCTTTATGTGCACGATCGTACGCGACGTCCGATGTGGAAAGTCAACGCATCGCACACATACATTTTTAATTTGTATTTCTTTCTCCTGCATGCAGACAGAGCTGTTCTTCGAAGAACAGCTTTACACGTGAACTGTTTTTTGAAAAATAGCTCACTTAACAGA
>JBAMIE010000068.1:1599831-1612884 GCA_037177295.1 Kaempferia parviflora
TGTCTTGGTGAGTGAAATCAGGTGGTAAAAATCCTAGGGGGAGGTAATCCTAGGTCATGGTGAGTGAAGCCAGGTGGTAAAAACCCTAGGGAGTGGTAACCCTAGGTCCTGGTGAGTGAAATCAAGTGGTGAAAACCTTAGGGGGAGGTAACCCTATGTACTGGTGAGTGAAACTAGGCGGTGAAAATCCTAAGGGGAGATAACCTTAGGTAACGAGAAGTCCAACTTCAAGCAAGGTTGATCGGAGAATTTCTAGTCGGTCGAAGTTGGGCTCAAGTGAACTCAACCTCGGATAACCGAAGCATCACCCACGTGAAGAAAAATTAGCTCAAATGCTGATTTGCCTTGTGGAAGGCGCCTCTAACGAACTTGGAGGTGCCCTCATGCCTAATTGTGGAAGGTGCCTTTTGGTGTTCAGAAGGCGCCTTCAACGTCAGCGTTGGTCAGGGCCCGTTGTAGGAGGATAAAGTTTTATCCGAGAGATAAAACTTTATCCACCTGGAGGCACCTTAAGTCTCCTTGGAGGCGCTTTCAGGCGATGAAAACTTATTCCCAGGAGGTTATAAAAGCCCCATGGAGCTAGGAATCAAAGAACAACTGGTACACAACTTCTATATTCAATTCATAGCATATTTCTGAGCTTTAAGTGTTAGTAAAAGGCTTCTCCGCCTTCAACGGAGGAGATTTATTCATGAGCTTTTCAACTGCCTTAGATTAACAACCACGTAGGTTGTAACCAAGTAATTCTAAACATCTTTCTTTTATGATGTTTTTAATAGTGGGTTTGTTGAACTAATAATGTATCCATGCTAGAGTTAGCTCGAAAATATTATATTATAATTGTAGGTTATTCATCCCCTCTAACCGACCTCCGCTGCACCAACAACAAACACATGGAGATTTTTGATGTATCAACCTTATGCCATGGTAGATTAAATTCTATTGACGTGCTACGAAAACTATTATTAATAGTGTACTATAAATATGTGTTATTAATGATGTGTTGAAGAAAGTCATATTTGTTATAGTATATGAGAGGCCATAATAATTATACTCAAAATTACTATATTGACTTAAAGTAATCCAATTTTAAAAATAGCCCCACTGTTGTCTAATCCAATTGTACTTAGGAAAGGGATTTATTAGTTTAATTCGGCAGGTGTAGAAAGCATGCCAAAGGAAAATTTGATAAAACACTATTATACTAACAAATGTCCTCCTCATGAAAAATAAAAAAATAAATACCCTTTTAAAATAAAAAAAAAAAGAGGAACCTTATTTTAATTTTTACCACTACATACTTTTGTGTTAATTAATTAATTCCATAAAGTTATTGATTTAAAAAAACGATAAATCAGTTAGTCTCATTGACTATTTCTCGGGGTGGTCAGTTCGTTCCTACGGAAGTTTCCCACCGGCCACTAGGGTAAATCGGGAAGCACTCGCGGTGGACGGCTCAGAAGCCCCCCTTAATAGCTGGGAATTGAACCGCGGATGTTTGGAAGACAACTGAATACCTTTACCGCTGCACCATAGCCCCGGGGGCCATAAAGTTGTTGATTAAGTTGGTACGCAAGCATGCATTGGATTGCATATTTGCATGAAGGAATTGTATTTGCTAGTACGTCGAGTACAAAACTTTCATGTTATTATTTAATTAATAAGGTCCCGTGATAGATAATTTAGTTAATACTAGTTACTTATACGTGGAGTTCACCATCTTAATTAGATTATTAGATTCCAACTCATAGTTTACTAGCGTAACACTACCACAATATGTTAACAACATATTTAATTAGTTGTTGGGTGACGAAGCATCAACCCATGCATTCTCGCCGAATTCGATTTTTTGTTTAAATTAACGTACAAAATTTTAGATTTGGTCTATCATAGCAATTTGCCCGTCGTAGTCGATAATAGGTTGTGTGTTTAGAGGTGTACACTAAAGAAAAGATGCAATTAGCAATGGAATTATAATTTAACGGTAAAATTTAATATCGTTGCTAATTAATTGCATATTTAGGTGTTTCCAACCCCATTTGTACTCTATCTCATCAATCTCTCTCCTCTCTCTGGGATCATCAGTGTCATCTAAGCTGTCAATTTGAGTTGGTCCGTCGGGTTGACCCACCCCACTAAACAATTTAAACATGTTGGATTAGAATTTTATCAACCTAAGTCCCCGGTAGATCGACCCGCCTAGACCCGTGACCCGCGCGGGTTGGCCTGCGACGGGCTTGGATTGGTCCGCGGGTTGAGAAACTCATGTAAGCAAAGTTTTATATCAATTTATTATTTTTTTTATTATGATTTTAAAATAAAAAATATTACTTTTCATTTCGCATTAATATTTATCTGTGTCTATTTACATTTAAAACACCTATTTTTAGATAAATTTGATTAATAAAATATTTTCTCCTAAAATATTGAATATATAAAACTTTTTAAATGATATTTTTTAAATTTTTTATGGGCTCGCGGGTTGGCCTACCTAACCCGCAACCCACCTTCGATTGGATTGGGTTAGAGATTTCCCAACCCGCAAAGATGTCGGCCCGCCCCGCCTCGGCCCACCAAATGGCCGCCCCGCCACGGGTCGCCCCGTCACGGGTTGGCCCGTCTGACAGCTCTAGTGTCATCCTACTTTACGTTGTATTAACTTTTGATTTTTGTTTTCAAATACTACTGTTTCGGAAAAAATTGACGTGGATGACCGGAGATGATGAGGGAACCAAAACAGATGACGGACAAGAAGGTGACGTATGCTCTGTGAATTTTTCCCGGTATTTCCCCTTTAACATTCGTGTTGACTTCGCAGGGCATACGTTACCTTCTCGACTGTCATCTGTCTTAGTTGCCTCATCATCTTCGGTCATCCATGTCGATCTTTTCCAGAATAACTATGTACTTTAATTTCTCACTAAATTTAAAATAATTTTTATAAGAATTAATTTTAAATAAATAAAAATTCTATCAAATACTCCCGGTATAATGTATCAGACCAATTTAGAATGAGACGGCAAATAAAATAATATAGGAGGGTAGAAGGAAAAATATACTAGTAAATAGTAAGATGATCTTTTAATAAAAATTAAAATATAACGTCACTTTGATGCTTTAAAAAAATCATCTTGTTTATTTTTTTTTCATACAAATAATCTTCTACTCCCTTTGCCAAGGAGACACATGAAAAACGTAAAATGGCATCTTAGTATATTTTTTATCTTAAGAATATTTTTATTAAAATAACATATAATTTAAATTTGATAGAGATACCAATATCGGAATCATCCATGCATGCCAAAAGGATACTCAAATGATTAATTTGTACCATACTTCGGACCGATCTAAGATGAGCAATAGGTTGTCCCAAGCCTAGCATGACATGAAGTCTGTTGGTTGGGTCGGATTAAATGTTGGTTGCATATTATTAAGGGTGTAAAAAATTGAATCGGGTTGAATAATGTGAATATATTGATTTTTAAATTTGAATTTGAAAAATATGTGATATTCAAATTTAATTTAAAGTTGAAAAATACAAATAATTTTGACCTTGACTAACTCAATTCAAAATAAAACTTGATTGAATTTGATTTTTAATTATTTGAATATTGATTAGAATAGAAAGTTATAGTTTAAAATGATTTATCAATTTAAATTATTTAGATTTTAATTTGAGTATATTTAAATTAAAATTATATATAAATAATTGAGCTGAGTGATATGCGTAGGTTTATGCTATTAGACATTGTTTGATGCACAACGACTTACATTTTATAAGTTTAATTTATGTTTATTGCACTTATTCCATTTTTATGTTATACTTCCATTCTATTTGTTCGGAAATCTGTTCTTTACTTGTTTTAATTGATAGGACACATTTTAGAGCAAGATGGAGCAAAATGGGTGTCGAAGCAAATCTACAGCCCAGGTCATGCACCCGACACGACCGTGTACCTCCATCAGCAAGATCTACGACCCAACCATGCCCCAAGGTCAATCATATGAAATTAAAATATTTTATCGTTAAAGAGGAAGTTCAGAAATAAAGTGTGTCTACTAATTATATTAGAACAGATCTCATGATTGTAGATCCGTTAATTAAAGGTTTACAACCAAAAATATTTAAGGAACATTACATCGAATAAGTTTTGGTTGTACTTTTGAATGATTTATTAAGTTAACAATCTAAACTCACTTATATGTTTCTGATATATAGTTTCTAGTTATGATGTACACATTAATATGTTATAACATGAATTGCCTAGAAATATTATTGTGACCATTATGAAATTATATGTTCATTTATAGGCCTAGTATGATACGATATTGATGTTTATGGTATATAAAGGGAAGTATATTATATAATGTACAACCGCTATAGCCCTCATTTAATATTCTATTATTCTAAGGTGATTATGATGTTTTAAAAGGATGAGTTTTTTGATGCTTAAAGTTATAATGTTTCATACTAATGCTTTAAGTTTTAATTTATTCAATTTTAGGTCAAGTGGGAGAATGTTAGATAATTATTATTATCTAACAAATGATTTACCTTAAAAATAGATATATACATATATGTATGAAATTAAAACTAAAGTAATTTCATGCAATTAAGTTACTAATGAAATATGAAATGTAACTCATCAACATTATTATTATTATTATTATTATTATTATTATTATTATTATTATTATTATTATTATTATTATAACCGATACAAATAATAATAGCTGATGCATGATAGATGCACGGAAATAAAGATGTTATACATATATTGGTCCTCTCTCTACCTATAAATATAAAGCATAATATATAATGTTCTATCATGATAAGTTAAGTGCTTTAAGAAAGAAGGAAAGAAGATAGAAATCCTATATGCAAAATAATTACATTTTAATGATTTCTTCATCGAACTCAGGTATATAAAATATATAGATTTCAAGATTCGTATCATGAACTAAATGTAATGATTATGTTAATCAACAGTGATTGTGCACACGCAATGATACACTGTCTATTTCAAAGTGAATTGATATGTTGCTTGTGGGTAAAACTCAAAAAGAAAGCATTTTTTTTTTTTGTTGTGTATGTTAGGTGAAGATTGAGGGTGAAACCTTACAATCAGCATCACTCAAAATAATATGCATTATCATAGAAAAAACATCTAAGATGAACTGAGGCTCTGTGTTACAATCTAGATGAGTATGTTTTCCAACTACTGTGTCAAATTAAAGGATATGGCTCGAGTTGCTGTTACAATAACTATTTTAAAATTAGTTTACCAAACATGGCTCGTACAGCTACCTTAGGTTCTGCTGCATTATTAGCACGCCAGCAGGTAAATATGCCATAAAGTGTCTCACTATAATTTGTGGAAGTTAATTATTACTTCTTTCTCCATTAGATTATTGTCAGCTTTGCTTCTCACCTGATGCTCATATTAGGTTGTCATTGCTTTTCTTAAGAATCTTCCCATTGGTCGCCTTCATTAAACTCATTTTTAAAAATTAATTTTATCCCAGTCTTCTATGTGATTTTTGAGATTAATTTGGTGCAGCGTTTTGAATATCTTCATTCATTTATTGCATTTTTTACTTGATATGATATTTACTTAATTGCAGTATAAGTCATGTAAAAGTCAAAAGTTATGTTTTAATTTCTCTTAGGACACGGGGACACAGTGATGTTGGAACAGAGGATCTGAACTACACGTTTTGTTATAAAAATATGTTTGTAATATTAACAATTTTTTTTTTTATTGTTATCCATCAAAACTAAAAAATGTGAGTAATAGATCGAGATATTAGTGATAATAATAAATATCATATACTTCATGGTGTGTTGATAAAGTTGTTATTGAAGTTATTGTAGAAGGTCAAATTCCATTCACAAATCCAAAAGTAAAAGTGTATCAGATTACTCTTGGTAGATATTGTTGAAAAATTTGGACTGATAAGAGTTTTTTTTAGAAAAGGTGAACTTAATTTGAACAAATGATAAAATAAAAGATACAATAGAAAGTATAGTTGCTTGGTTATATATAAGTTTATAATTTTAATTTGTATGATTGATATACTATTTTTTCATATAATTATTTAGAAAAGAAATTATGTTATTAAGTGAAATTTTGTGACTAGCTTGGATTGTTTTCTCTAAGTGAATTATTATTTTGCTTAAGTATGGTGTTGATGGTTATTTGTGATATTATAATTGTTTTAGTTATGCATTTATAATTGTGTGTATATGTATATGATATTAGAATTGTAGGTGGTTAATATTATACCCTAACCTAATGCTATTAATCATAGTGTGTCGTGAATGCTCTCAATTAAAGTGCACGGTTGCATGTTGTCGATGTGTGATGATGTTTAATAGTTTTAAATTGTACGATATGTGATGCACATTACGGATAGAATAATTATGTGCAGTACAGTAGAAGGTTAAATTTTGTATAGTGGTGAAAATTCTAAAAAGTCACCCAAAGAGTCTCTTAACTGAAGCACAAGAAGATAGACAATGCACATGTGGCAGGCTAAATGGCGGCCACTATGATTAAGGTGTTAGAGCATCTATATTCGTGTTAAAATCGGGAAGTCCCTTAGTTACAAGTACCATTTGATAGAAAATTATTGTAAATGTACCATAATTAAGAATTGAACCGTAGATATCTAAAAAATAATTGAACATCTTTATCGCTGCACCATAGTTCCGGAATAACATTCGTGTTAAAATGAGAATGTTATAACAGGTGATGGGTGTTAAAATCAATATGATAGGTTTTATTAAATCCAACGTGGACTGAACGCGTTCAATTCGCCTTTTTTTATTATTATTTTTTTAAATATTTTTTCCCCTGTGCGTGCACGTATGAACCTGGGGTTATTTTTTTAATTATTATTTTTTAAATAATTTCTCCCTTGTGCACGCATGACGCACCAGGGGAGAGTTTTTTTATTAAAAAAAAATAAAAATTTTAAAATAAAATAAAAAAATTAAATAACTAATCAACTGCTAATAAATTTAAACAATAACTTTTAATTAAAAAAATTAAAATTTCATCTACAAATATTTATCTTACACAATTTATTTCAATTATACATGTCATGCCCCGCGACCGGCGGCGGACATCGGTGTTCCTTTTAAATCCAAAGTTCAGAAGTAACCAACTTCAATAGTATAGTAATTAACACATAAAGTGAGTCTTTACCTTCTCAATATAACAGTGCATCATTTTCACTATTTGATGAATTAAACCCTAATTAAATTAAGAAATTCATAGCTGCAGCAAAATTTTAGTCTTCCTGTTCGTAGTTGGAGTCGGTTCATCATCTCCGGAACTCAACTTGCTCTCTATATATCCTCGATCTTGTTCTCGGTTGCACTTTCGTCTCTAACTGAAATGAGTTGTAAGGTGTGAGTGACTTGAAGTCATCTAGTAAACGGAGGATAAAATACAAATACTAAAATTTTCAAGAAGCAGTAGTAAGTCTAACAACACAAAGTTTAGACGTAGATTTTCATCTGGACACTTAAATTGAATCAGGTTCCTCATGACCAATGGCGGAGCCAACCCGAGTGATCTACCCGGGCTGAGCTCAAGCCATGAGTCACGAGTGCCGACATCGATGACGTCGCCCCAGGCTAGCCGCCGACACCGTCGCCATCGCCCCGGGCTAGCCGCCCATTTTTCTTATTTTTTCCCTCTCTTCCCCTATAAAAACTTGGATAGCTGTCATTTGCTACCCGGGCTACAGCCCGGGTAGCTTAAAGCCTGGCTCCGCCCTTGGGTACTTGAAGCACCAAATAATTGAACCTATATTTTAATAATTGGTAAAGGTTTAAAGTTAAGGGTTATTGTGATCTAATGAAGGTTGACTAAGTGTGCAGGTAACTCAACTAGAAAGTCTTAGTACTGGGCAAGGAAAAAGTCATGTAGAGACTAGGCACAGGAAAAGCCCTAGTAGGTCAAATAGATCGGATACAAAGCAGAAGACTTGGCAGATCAAGTATACCAGACAGGAAGTCTAGACAGATTTGAGGATTGGACATCGAAGGAAGTCCTTGGGGTTGGAGGATTTGATGCCAAGCAAGAAGTCTAAATAGGTATTGAGGATCAGATGTTTGGCAAGTTAGGTAAAACTCTCTTTAGATCAGTGAGTGAGGATGCATTTCCTGAAAGAGAATAGTAAATGTTGGTCTAACATAGGATTTTGCCAAAAATCTAAAATCAAGACTAAACAATCCTAGGACTATTAAATGATTGTGTGTTTACTTTTATTTGTTATGCTAACTCTGTGATATAAGAATATAAATCGAAATTTGGCCAGAGTTAGGGGATTCCAAGATACTGGATAGGTTCTAAGCACCCAGAAGTCAGGGCGACTAAATGAATCCAAGCGCCTAGAATGACCCGAACTCAGCCATGCGTGCAGCTGAGATGGCACGCTCCAATTGGCTAGCACACATCAACATCTAGGCATCCGGAAGGAATCCAGGAACCCAGGAAGTGATAAAGTAGATGTGGATAGAGCTTCGTTCAGGTGGTGCCATGTTAATGGTCCAAGCGCTTGAAAGCGATCTAGGTGCACGACGTTGGATAACTCACCGATGAAGGTGGATCGGATAAGCCATGCTGGAGGCGCCCGGAGCTAGTTCAGAGGCCGAAATGCCTTATAAAAGAAGTGTCGACCAGCAGTACAGAACAACAATTTTTACACTCACTTACGATCAACTGTTGCGATCATACTGCCCTGGAATTCTGACGCAATACCGAAGTGCTCCTCCAGCGATAACGATCAAGTTTTTACTATTTTTTGTTGTCGGTATTGTTATTGCTTTTAATATTGTCAATTCTTTTCAAACTCTGATTTTCATGTAAACACAAAACTTTTGCCTCCGAATCCTTGTTCGGAGGAAAATGTTATTAGTGGATTGCCCATTAGAAATAATTAACAACCACGAGCCTTGGACTAGTAGCACGGTCGTGAATCAAGTAAAAATAAAGTATGTTAGCAATGCTCTAATTTATTTAATTTCCACTGCATACTTTTCAAAAATCATGAAAAAATGACATGCACTATTCACCCCTCCTATAGCATTTTCTCGATCTTACACATATTTGTATTTGTTACTGTTGAGTAAATATAATAAGCCTAAGTCCAACAATGAGTTTGTATCAAATTTACTTAAGGTTGTATAAATTTTAAAAATTCAAATCAACCCATACTGGTGTGAAATCAAACTTTGAGTGTATTGGAATATCACACATTATCACTCTAAACAGAATAAATACAAGATAATTATTCCAAATAAGAAATTAAAGATAGGAGAATACAATACCTAAAAGAAAAAAAAAAAAGTGAACTCCAAATCAACATATGTCAATCCCTCAAATAAGTTGATCTCACTTACTGATTCTATTATTTATCATTAAGTCTAATTAGCAAAATTACCTTTTGGCAATGCAGTTGATGGAAAAGTATGGCATTTAGAATTTAACCAGTACAATTCAGTAGCAAGAGTCATTGTGAGACTTTGTCAGGGCCTTGATCATCTTGGTAGTCCTCTCTAGGCAACCAACACTAAATGGCTGGAGCAGGCCCTGTGACTCCCCATATGAATTCCAGCAGAAGGCCTCCCTGCGATCTTCGGTTTCATTTACCGGGGATAGCTTGATGTCCTCCAGAGCAACTCCAGTACATGGCATGCTATCACTGCATGCTATATGCACAGGTTCAAAGGAATAGGTTCCTGATATTCCTCTGTATATGACCTCAGAGATGGCCACTGCATCAGTCTTGTTTCTACACCACTTCTTGTTGCAGTAGTACTGATCAATCACAATGGGCGTGTCAACATGATCAACTCTAACATTGGAGAATGATACATTCTTCACTGATCCTATACCACCCTGAAACATAGGCTAATTTCAAAGTCAGAAAAAACAAAGTTCAGTTGCTTTATGTAGTAGAATAGATGTCTAATTACCTGCCATGTTTTAATCCTTACTCCAGATAGAGCATTCTGAACTACAATATTTTCGACGGAGATGTTAGTGACACAGGCCAAACTATTTCCTCTCCCAAGTCCTCCCACACTGCCATGGTTTCATATGTTCAGTAAATGATATGGGAAATCTCAGTTCAGTGTTTTGGTTTCTTCACCTTATCCCATGGCCTGGACTGCATCTGATATGGTGTATGTGGACATTAGAGCATCCGGTTTGTATTGATACACAGTCGTCGCCTTTGAATATACAAGAGATCAAATTTTGTTACTCTAGTGGACTCATAAAAGTTTATTCATGCTTACCGCATCCGATATCAGAGTGCTTAACTTCGACATCATAAGTATTCTGAAGGTGAATACCATCTGTGTTAGGACTGTCTTTCGGAGAAGAAATTGAGATGTTTCTGATTCTGATGCTGATAGAGTTGTCAAACTTCAGATGGCATTGAGGACTGTTGATGATCTGAATGCCATGAATGGTCACGTTGTAGCACTTGTAAAACCTTAGGATCTGAGGAAAAGGACATTAGTTATATGACTTCTAAGAAGGTAACAAGTAGCTAGTGACTTGTATGCCATACAGTTGGCCTCACAGAAGAGTCATCTCTGGTCTCTTTCTGCAATACATGTCAAGAAATTAAAATTGCAGTCACATATAATGGCACCATTAAACATACATATACACACAGTAAAAGAAGCCTAAGTTTGTTTCCTCGACCTCAATGTGGTGGATTTCAGAGCTATTCCACAGGACAAAACCCTGACCATCTACAGTGCCACTTCCTTGTAAGGTGAAGTCATGAAGCAATTTTATGTTGATCCATTGTAAACGTTTGGATTTTGCCACAGCAGGAGGGGCTACAAGAGTCCCATCTATCTGAAGATTACAGGTTTATTCTAATATCTACAAGAGTAAGTCATTGTTGTTTACTTGGGAGGAAATGAAGCGGAAGACCTGGAGAATAAGGTGAGGCATGCATGGGCCCTCAAGTGTGATCTGTTTAGTAAGAAATGTAAAGCCCGAAGGTATCTCAACTGTTGCTCCAGGGACCAAGCAAGCAGCTTTCCATGCTGCTTTAAAGGCCTGCACTTAAAACACATGAGACTTGGTTAGCTTAACAAGTTAGGGAATTATTCAATTGTCTATCAATCAAAGAATGGCAAGTTTGAACAAACCAAAAGAGAACGAAGGTACATTCTTACCTTTGAATCGTCAGTAGTTCCATCTCCAGTAGCACCATAAAGAAAGACATTAAAGGTTTTGGAATGTGGCTTGTAAGAACTGATAGGAAGATCAAGCTCAAGGTCATGCCTTTTAGCTAAACACTTCGATGGTGATACGAAGGCCAACCAGAGTAGAAGAATGGAAATAATTGAGTAGTAGTACTGCCTTCCAACTCTCACGTTGCAACAAGACATGATCCTACAACCTACAAACTAACTGGCGCTTTCTAAGTTTCAACTTTCTATCTTCTCTAACAGGAACCTTGAAGCAGTTTATATAGCATTTGAATTACTCCCCCATATATGCCGTGAACCGAGCAAAATGGGTGGGCATGAAGTGCATCTTAGGTAATAATGACCCAGGAAGTGATGCACAGAGAATTGTTACTTTGCAAAGTGTAAATATAATATAATATGGAGAAGTCTGAAAAGTACTTATCCTCAAGGTTCACTTTACTTTTATGCCTCAAGAAATTAATAATTTTTTTATATAAAATTGAGTGGAATAAATTTTTCTTCTCTTTCTTTTTCTCTTGTCGATCACATGGCAGCGAGCTCGCAATAGGCCACTACAAGTCTCGCAACCGTCATGAACGACCTTGCACTCGCCTAACTCGCGAGTGACCACGGAGCTGTTTCGTCCGGCCGTGAGCAACCACGCGGTCCTTTCAGGCGACCTCGTAGCATGCCTCGCATGCATACCTGCGAGCAACCTTGAAGATGGCTCACAATATCACTCCTGCCTAGGTTGCCGTGAACTGAGTCATAGCCATCGAATTTGCCTCTTTTTCTTCCATCTCTTCTTTTATTTCTTTCTCTTTTTCTCTTTCTTAGGAAGATTTTTTCCCACAGATTTCTTTTCCTTTTTCAATCGGAGTAAACAGAGCATTTAACATGGGTAGCTCAGTGAATAAACACCAAACATATATCTATAACGTAAAAGAAACCATTTGATACGGAGGTTAAGTAGAGGGTTAAGTGGCAAAATTCATCTCGTCAATGGTCAAACTGAGGTGTAAGTGAGAGTAGACTCTTGGCGCTCGACTCTAATAAGAGCTCAACTCTCCTAACTCCATGAAAGATAGACAGACAATAAAAATGACTTTTCAAAATTCTACTCTACCATTGAGTGGACAGAGGGAGAAGTTAAAATACCGGCTTAGTTTATCCCGATTCCAGGGACTCAACTCCCCTTAATTTTTCTAGTTTAGTTGGCCCGACTCTAGGAGTTTAGTTCTTCCTGACTCCTCCAATTTAATTGACTTTACTTTAGGGGCCCAGCTCCTCGACTCCACCAAAGATGAATAGATATTAAGAATGACTTTCAAAATTCCACTCGATCATTGAGTGAACAGAGGGAGAAGTCAAAATACCGGTTTAGTCTATCCCAATTCTAGGGGCTCAGTTCCTCCTGACTCCTTCAATTTGGTTCAGTTCGGTTAACCCGACTCTAGGGTTTAGTTCTTCTTGACTTCTCCAATTCGGTTGACTTGACTCCAGGGGTTTAGTTTCTCCCGACTCCTCCTATTTAGTCGACCCGACTCTAGGGGCTCAACTCCCTCTAACTCCACCAAAGATGAATAGATATTAAGAATGTCCTTCAAAATTCCACTTGACCATCGAGTGGACAGAGGGAGAAGTCAAAATACCGGCTCAGTTTATCTCAACTATAGAGGCTCAACTCCTTCCGACTCCTTCAGTTTGGTCTACCGACTCCAGGAGCTCAGCTCTCCCTGACTCTTCTAGTTCGGTCTACCCGACTCTAGGGGCTAGAACCCCTGACACTTCTAACCTGACTCAATCCGTTCAGCCTCTCC
>JBAMIE010000068.1:1698933-1713975 GCA_037177295.1 Kaempferia parviflora
TGAATATTGAATTAAAACTGAATTGAATTGAATCGAATTGAATTTATTTTTTTAAATAAACTGAATCAATTAAAACCGATCAAACTGATATCAATTATTGCAGTTAAAATTTAAACTAACTGAATTAACTGAAAGTTAATTTGTCTGATTTAATTGAATTTGTATTCATCCTGACCTACGGGTCGAATAGACAAGGCCGGATTCAAACTCCGATTCAAACTCTTATATGCCAAGGCGGGATTGAACGGGTCAAATAGATCGATCAAGAAGCCTGGCAAATAGATAGATCTGGTTGAACAAACAAAGCAAATCAAAAAAAGTGGGTAATCTTAAACCCTAAACCTTGAGTCAATCAGCATGACGATGAAGTGAGATTTGATCGTTAGATTTATCAATTCGTCATCATCTAGTCCTTCAATCGGTTGTCGTTAGCTATTTGGGCTTTGCCATAAGTTGGGCCGGGGCGGGTACTCACCGCGGTGTCGGAGCGCCACCTACCGAGGAGGCTACGAAGGTGCTCGGAGGGCGGTGGGAAGGGAGGAGAGAGGGGTTACGAGACGATGGGCGGGTGGCCACAAATGACCAAGCGGATCGCGGAGATGGGATTCAACGCCGGCGGCGGGGTCATCAACTGGTTCCCCGGCCATATGGCGGCCGCCACTCGAGCCATCCGCGAACGCCTCCGGCTCGCCGACCTCGTTATCGAAGTCCGCGATGCCCGAGTGAGTGTTTTTTTTTCTTCGGTTGTTTAGGGTTTCTTTTCGCAATCGAGTGAATTTTTTTTTTTTAAAGAAGAGCTGCCCACCATCTGTTTGATAGAAAGACTAAGCAGTGAAGGCCATAATTTTGGTGTTTCAAGGATACTATACTATTTGGCGAATATTTATTGTTGTCGTTGGATTTAATCAATAGGGCTTAATCTTATTTTTGCATGATTTGCGAGATGTCACTTCGATGCTACTGAGAAACCGTACGGCTGAAGTTTAGGAACTAGTGTGACCTTGGCAATTCTTGATATTCTTTTCCTGTCAAAACTTAGCCTTTGTTTCTCCTTATTGTTTTTCGAGCTGATCATTGAGTTGCGACCAATTGAAACATCTGATCCTTATTGCCTTATGAAATCAGATATTGCTGCAGAATGCAGCAACTCTTCATTCTGTTTATGTTTCTTTAAGCTTATATACCTTATAAAACCTAGTGTTTCCTATCCAATTGTTCTGAATTGCCACACAATCTCCTAAATCATGTGATATATGATATACAACTATCGCATTGTCTCGTTCCGCTTTGTTTGCTTGAGAGCATTGCTGCATTTGTCAGGGGAAGGCTATGATGATGAAAGAAGCATGATGCATGCCGTTGCCTTACTTTATTATACTCCTTTATTATACTACTTTGTTTTCCTTTTCCAGTGCTTGTTTTCAAACTTGTATGGTTTTTCTTTCTTTTGTTACATTTTGCTGCTTGCCTAACTGCAATGTACCACAGAATTGCAAGTGCTGTTGGTATAATCGCACAGAGTTGTTATGATCAATCAACTTCTAGTATGACAAATCAACTGAAGCTGATTCATTGGAAATTTTTAGGTTCCACTATCATCAGCTAATGAGGATCTTCAACAAGCCCTTTCATCTAAAAGACGCATTATTGCCTTAAATAAAAAGGATCTAGCTAATCCTAATATAATTCATGTAAGTATTATTTTTAGAAGCTATAAATTTGGTGGTTGATACCCATTATTCTCTCTTGTCAACATTATTTGTTTCAATATTTACAGAGATGGGTACAACATTTTGAGTCGGGCAAACAAGATTGCCTTTCAATAAATGCTCACAGCAAAAGTTCTGTTAGTCAGGTATGTCCACTTTATCAAAGTGGTTATACATATTTCTGGTAATTTTCCCACTACAATTCTTAATTATTGCAGGAGGATCCATTTGGTTGATTTTATCTTCTTTGATCTTTCGTTCATTATTTTATTTTTTCTCGTGTAATTTGCTAACTGAAAATTAAGAGTAATAAGAATTATTGGTGCTACTTTGGTGTTTGTTGTTGGACTCCTGCAAAGACAGCATCATGGCGTTTGGTATAATGTTGGAGGTGGATACACTTGAAGTTTATGTAAATTCCTTCTCAAGAAGTTTTTCTGTGTCTAAAGGAAAAACTGTATTCCTGAAGAATTGCTCCACTTTGTCTGTCCTATCAATTAAGCAACTAGTTCATAGGAGCATCATGTGCTTAAACTGATTAATTGAAGCTGGGTTGATTTTGGTAAAAATCAGCTAAGTCATATGCCCTGTAAAAATATTTTAACTAAGCAGAACTTCAAAAAGATTATGTAATTTACAGTGTTTGTTTGTCTATAACAAGTGGCAGACAATCTATTTTTTCTTGTTCCTTTATTGTTAATCCATCCTTGAATAATAATAGAAAATTATTGGATATTCTAGATGCCTCGTGCAATCGTGTACAGCTACTATAGTGTGATAAACAAGTGGTATTTGAACCATAGCATATGGCGATAGCAAGGAAAAGAATTAAAAGAAAAAAGACAGTCAGGTATCTGTAAGTTTCCAATGTACCAAAGTGCATTGCTGGAGTTTGACAAACAATAAAAACATCTCATGGCTAGTTATTGCGGAACAATCTAGCACCAATTTTTTTCTGGACCAAGAAATGGAGGATTTACCTGGAAATGACACAAGATTTAAAATAATGTTCCTGCTTGAAAATCAGATGAAGCTGATCACAGTTCTTAATAAGCAGCTATAATCTTCAGCCACCAAACAAGATGGATATTACCTTATTAGGCCAACACTAAAAATTGAAATACTGACGTTTTACAAATCCTGCCAAATTCTCATATAAGATTTTTTATCGCTTTTGTCACATTGGATGTCCATGAGCATGCCAACAAACTCTCCCTTTTTATGAAGGTACCTGCCTTTTCCCTGCTTTTCCTTATTTATTAGTAGGTAAACTCAGTACTCATTGCTTCCTTTGTGAACCTAAAGATGAGCAGCTACAACCATAAACTTGTTCTGGCTTGAGATAATTGGTAATCTTTCTTAAGAACTCTCACTATGATTGTTTATAAGCTGAACATATATTTTTTGCATAAAAGCTTCTGACGCTTGTGGAGCTGAAACTCAAGGAAGTTATTTGTAAAGAACCTACACTTCTGGTCTTGGTTGTTGGTGTTCCAAATGTTGGCAAATCAGCTCTTATCAATTCTATTCATAGGATTGCAACTTCTCGTTTTCCAGGTGATACTCGTCTAACATTAGTTTTAGTTTCTCTATTTTATTCTTTGGTTTCATTAATGTTTATAGTGGTGATCTCTCTAGTGCAGGAGAAGGTGAAGCATGCAACGGTTGGACCATTACCAGGAGTAACTAAGGACATTGCAGGATACAAGGTATTGATGTTATCAATTATTTACTCACTGGTTTAGTATTTATGTATTTTGAACTACAAATACGAAATATTAAGAACAAAACACTTTAGTTTTAGTGATAGTGCATCATTCAATTTTATGATAATTTGATAGTGCATCATTCAATTTCATGATAATTTAAATTGTTAATGTGAAAAAAGAGTTGTACCGATCAAATTGTAAATTTTGTTATTTTGTTAATGCATTCATGATCTTTTGTCTTTCTATGTCATATGGAAATTAATTTGATTAATTTTGCAACTGACTTTTAACTGAACTAAAAATAATGGTGAACAGATTGCAAACAGGCCTAGCATATATGTTCTGGATACACCAGGTGTTCTGGTGCCTAGCATTCCAGATATAGAGACAGGTTTGAGACTTGCTTTAACAGGTACTACACTACTACCTATCTCATATCTGTAATTCATTATCCACAGTTTTTTTTTTTTTTCTTTTGTTTGGAAATCAAGCCTTTGCACCATATAAAAAGAAAATCATTTGAGATTGAAAATCACATGTAGAGGTAAGAGGATTATGCTCATGAGCCAAAGGGTCCCGCAAATATAATGTGTCATTCTTTGCATCGTCCCTGCCATGCTAATTACCAACTCAGCATGAGTAGTGGAAACAAGTGATCTGACTAATGTCCTCAGAGGCAGGAACAGGTCAAAGAGGGCCTGATCTATAAGCATGGTAATTGTACCAATCAGATTTCAAAATCTAATTAACTTATTTTTTGTCTTTCTAAGAATGTAAACCTAACTACAACTCATATTATTAATCTGACAAAAGATAGGTTCTCTAGCCATATCAAAACTCATTAATTACAATGATTGTAGTCTAGTCAAAATATTTGATAATAGATTTTCTAAGTGGCTGAATGATTTATCTGTCATGTGACCAAGTGTAAGAGTTTACTTTTTCGTTGATATGAACATCTGCTTGTCCTGTGCTTGTTTTTAATGTTTTTTAGGAAAAGAAAGAATGACAAAGAGAAGCTCTTGCTATTAGATAATATATTGATATTATTCAAATACATACTTGAATAGTGACCGAGCTAAGCTACACTAGCCAACAACTAATAAAAAAGGCTAACAATCTACAAAAAAAAGACATCCCATCAAAACATAACAAAAGACTAAATAGATAACGAACACATATCACATGAAGTCAAAGAGGAAACTAAGCCTCTGAGTCAGTTTATTTTCTTGACCTCAAAAGGACATACAAACAGCTACAAAAGTAGTCCACGTTAAAAAAATGGACTTTTCTTCTCCATTCTGTTGGAACATGGAATTTACTGTAGCAGTTAAAAAAACTTTGATGATAGAACCGCTTAACATATATGCTTGTTCACCAACCTTTCTACCAACCCTTCAACTCCCACAACAACCGAACAACGTTAGAGTCATCAGTAAGGATTCCACTGTGCTTCTTGTTTTTCCCTTACAAACGCTTGTCGCAATTGCACAAGGTTGACCACAGTGTTATTCATCTCCCAAAAGTTCACGTCCATTCCTTGTGTGTTCATTGAGATGCCCTAGCTGCGGTGTCACCCACACCACCCTAGTAGTTTCATGACCATTAAATATTGCGGTGACATCTTCAATAAATTTTGTAGGCATGTCCTTCCCCATCTTCCAAACTACCTGCCATTTCCACGGCGATGCTTAGCTCCTCAACATCAACAACCAGTCACGTTGGCTCCACAAGTTCCATCACATCTTCACCAAGCTCTTGGACTTCCCCTCTTCAACTGCAATAACTACGACAGAGAGCACTACTTCGTCCACCTCCTTGATGCATCCAAATCAATAGAGGGGGTGGCCATGCTCAAGTTTGTCCACTTATTGAGCAATGTGTATTTACTTAGGCATGCCTAGCCATTGGCCGGTGATGGACTACCTCCTCTTTCTCACTCGATAGATGATAACTTGTTTTTATATGTTCCCTTGCCCATGTATTATCTATATTATTAGATCAAATATTTACATAATTTATGTTGAACTCGTTATATACATCAGTTTACTTGTTCTTGGCTACAACACATAATTCTTGCAAATGTCATATATTTTCTATCCTTGTTATTTATGTTGCTTTACCTATCTATTCTCTGTGCAGGGGCAATCAAAGACTCAGTAGTTGGTGAAGAACGAATTGCTCAGTATTTATTGGCAGTTTTAAACAGTAGAAGAACACCTTTACACTGGGATCGCTTGGCTAATGAACGAATTCGATCAGCACCTGAGTTGGATAAAACCAGTGCGGATGTTTTTCCTGATTCAACTGCAAGGAAGAGACGGCAATTGGATACGTCTGATGTGCTGTACATCAAGGTATTGTCTCTTTCAATCCTATGGCATTATAGTTGATTTTTGTGCAACTTTATGACTCATCTCTGAAACTCTTAAATATACCTGTTAGAACATATTAGTTTTCGTTTTGTTGTAAGATCTCATTATGTGATCTATCCTCAACAGATATCTTTAGTTTTGTTTTAAAACTAGTAATGACAAAAGAATCTTGGGAATGTTCTTGTTGTCCTGGCTTATCCAGTCCATTACTGCAATATCTTTTAATATCATGTGGACAAGAGTTGCTTAGTGCTGTACTGTGCTTCTAGTATGCTAGCCAACGAAACTCATACACTACATAAGCCACATCCCTCGGCGCTGATCCTTTATTGTGTGGGCATATATTCCATGATTTAGTATTTCCTTTCATGCCTGACTGCACCGCAAGAATCCATGGACAGTTGCTTGAGGTTAAAAAGATTCTACACGCCATAAAAGTCCAATATAAAAGGAATCCCATATTTAAGAGAGAATGTTATTTTCAAGAGACAGTTGCATGACTGCACTTAGAAACAAGGTCTTTGAGATTGAGGGTGTAGGCAAAGACTAATCAGCATGGCTTATATAGCTGGCTCAATGTGACCAAACATCCTCTTTTAGTATTTTTGCTTCTGTGTTTTTCATTCACGAACATATTCCACCTGTTAGTTCTGTTACTAGCAGTCATAACAACTACCTGGGATAATGTAAGTACACCTTTTCTTAGCATGTTCAATGATTTTTTTCTCTGTTTGAAAGTTTTCAAACCCAAACTATGGCACAGCCCTCCATTTAATTTTGAGAACTTGTTACTCAAACTTGGGTATAAGCGAAATGTCAGCTTCATAATTTTAGCGTTGATGTCTTGTCAATATCCAACTTGAGTTCAGAGGGTTACCAAATATCAAAATCAGGAATTTCATTAGCAAAAAAGTTGTTTGGCAATTAATGTTTCTCTAACATATTTTTTACCTATCCCATTATCTTTCAAGAAAATTCCTTTTTTTGTTCTTAATGCCCCTAAGAAATTCTCTTTCTACCAATGGAGACAATCAAGATTTTCATTTGATGTAGGATCTTGCAAAAGAGTTCCAGCGTACTTTATACATCACATTCAAAGAATTTGAGGGAAACTTGGAGGAAGAGGGTGAATTGGAAAGTCTGATTGACGCTCAGTTTATTGCACTTCGAAAATCATGCAGAATATCTCCTCAGAAGTCATACGATGAAGCTCAGGCTACGGTCTCAAAGAAGCTATTAATCTTATTTAGGACCGGGAAACTTGGTCCTTTCATTCTTGACAATCTTCCAGATACTTCATTGTCCATTAATCGTAGGAAACAGGGAATTCAGTCCGAAGTGAGCTCACAAGAAAACTAATGGAGATCCTTATATCAATCTCATATCAACTTATGATGCCTTGGACGACATCTATTTACCTCTTAGTGTGCTACCATCTCATAGTTGTGATGCTACTTTGTATCTTTTTTGTCGTTAGATGGACAGTTTTGATACGCGGAGGATTTGTAAGCTTCTGCAACATGTACAATCAGAAATAGGAAGATGTGTTAGTTCATCATGTACTGAAAAAAAAATCTTTTTATAGGCAATGCAGAATTTGTGTCAACTTGCCATACTAAATGTATAATGGGTGTCTTCAAGGAGCAGTAGAGGATAGTTGTCTCCGGAGTTTAGGGCACCCAATTTCAAGTTCGAATCAAGAAATAAACTTTCCTCCCTTTATGCATTTGGTTCTATATTTTGATGGTTGTCTTATGGTATGTTGATGACACGCTTTAAGTGAATGAGGGTTAAGTGTTGAGCTTATGCACATTTTAGGGTTGAGTTCGCCCTAACGGTAGTAAGAAAATCATAAACAAAACCAACGTTGATAGTGCTAGATTCATCCTGGGTTGGAGCAGTTAATACTTTGTGTGTTTACTTTAATAGGTTTTAGTGTTAGTGTTAATTTTTAACGGATGTAAAATATCTCATTTGGTGCTCGATCTTCCATGCAAAAGACTATTGTACTAGGGCAAAATGTCTCCTATGGTTTATCTACCTATATTTTGCTATGGGGTTGGTGATACCGAGTTGTTTGAAGGGAGCGATATTACCTTTTGCTTCAATAGATTGATCAAATGTGCCACATCAGGAATAATGTGGGGTCGGATTGTCCACTCAGGATTAGTCGATACAAGCTGGAGGATATCTGGTATAAAATAAAAATTGATAAAATGTCCCTTAAGGTTTGGTGACATGGTAAGCGGACAAACGAGTTCCCCAAGTAACTTGATTCCCACAGAGTGCAAATAAACGTTTGTCACGCTAGAATCACTCGTGGTGTTGGGATGTTCCCTATGGCCCATCTGCCCTCATGAATGAAGGGTAGAAATACTTGGACACCTGATTTTTTAAATTGATAAAAACATACGATACGACATCATCTCGATCATTTTATTCAAGTGAGCCAACCAAATGTCTCTGGGATTACGGTGCAGCGATTAGATTCTTCAAATGGTTAATTAGACATCTAAGGTTCAAATCCCAGTTGAGGAGCACCGTAGGGATTTTCTTCCAGTGGGACGACAAATCAAAAATGCTAGCCACTTAGATGAACCTCCGTGAGCGCTTTCTGATTTATATTGGTGATCGATAGAAACTTTTTATTGCATAAAAATGATTACTTTCCAAGATTAGCCAGTTCAAAGAGTTAAATACTTATATTACCCCCAAAAATAAAAGTGAACTAACCAAATACCTATATTACCCCCAAAAATAAAAGTGAGCTAACCAAATGCCTTTATGTTAGAGTCCACCCTAAAACCTAAAATCTACACACACCACTCAAATGATGTTTATTATTTTTTTTAGCTTATTTATTTTAAAATTAAATTGATTATTTACCTACATTCTTGTTGTTAGAAGAGTCTTAAACAAATTACATCAATTCGTTGTTAATTTAACTATCTAATTAATTTAAGGTAAACACTCGAGTAAAAATAAATAAATTTATTTGACACACTTTAACATATTTAAAGCAAATTAAATATCATTATAATAAAATATAAATTTATAATTACTGATGTTATTAGTTAAAATGTATTAAGTTAAAACATAAAATAAGTAAAATTCAGTTAAATTCATCATTGAAGCAACTATCTACATAACAGTGTGAAATCATATCATTCTAACGAGAGCTTGAACTAAGACAAAATGACACTTCCACACACACACACACAAAAAAAAACAAGAATGTGTGTGCCTACACGTGCACGCGAGAGAAGGATTTTG
The DNA here is from genome assembly GCA_037177295.1 of Kaempferia parviflora. Classification (NCBI taxonomy): domain Eukaryota; kingdom Viridiplantae; phylum Streptophyta; class Magnoliopsida; order Zingiberales; family Zingiberaceae; genus Kaempferia; species Kaempferia parviflora. Next base: position 1,708,000 of record JBAMIE010000068.1, read on the forward strand.
CAGCTGAGACACATCAATGTGGCAAAAGCGATTCGCTCGCCACTGCCCCCGACAGCTGAGACACATCAAGCTAAATGTTATCCTGGAATCTCCAAATCCTAATGAACTTCTCATTGTGGGTGGTCACAATCTTCTTCATCCCTACAGACAGGCATGTGATGGGAGGCCGCAAGGATCGGGGAATGTTGTCTAAGCAAGTGTTTTCGGGTAAACTCCATGCCTTCTTTTCACTCACTTTCTGGTTGTCATTGGCGAATTTGATTGATGTTGCGGCATCATCCATCACCAAACTGGAAAGGATTTCACCAGTTCTCTGGTCCAGTATTCGAAGAACACCATCTAGTCCCCCAACAGCCAATGTAGATGTGTCATTTGACAGGTGATGAACAGAGTAGATAACATTAGGACTAACTCGTGTTTCCCATACTGATCTCATAGTCCTGACAATATCAAAAATCAAGTGATTAGCTACGATATTAATTCAACATAAAATAAAATGCAAAGATGCTTAAGAAATATCAAAGCAACTGGTGTGAGAATGGAGGATCAAAAGATCACAATTTGCATGGCTAACCTGAGATCCCAACAGTGAGCATAGCCAGATGTCGATCCGGCAAATAACAAGTAGGAATTCATATTGTATGACAAGGTTTTCAGGCCTGCATCGGAGGGGGGAAAATGCTAACTGCTAAGTGGTAGATTTTTGGTCATAAGGCCAACAACAAATTTTGAGATAAGTGGCATATTGATGTTCAGAACTCTTAATCATTATAGGAAGTATTACCCCAAAGAACATACATCTTCAACATTAATATCTGATAGTCTGATGCGGTAACTAATTTTACGCTAGTAATGGTGAAAACCTCAAGCTTATGGAAAGTAAACCGCAGGATTTGCTATGATGTAGGACAGAAAAGAATCAATCCAATTTATAAATGTTGATCTAGTATCTACTTAGTGTCGATTCAGCCAACAGTGTAGGCAACAACAAAAGCATGAAGTTCTTCAAACAAATTATAATTACAAGAAAAAAAAGAAGTAAAATCTCATTTTGTACAGAGGTTTAAGTTAGAATCTCTCTCCCATGTATGTTGTGTAGGAAAGATAATCTGCCTCATTCAACAAGAAATATCTTGATACACAAAATAACTCGACAAAGAATAAAAAAGTGTAATAATAAGGCAGACTTGCAATCCATTTGTTTAAATGTGGTTGTAAATATGTAAAACATTTTTTCATAGACCATTCTAACTGCAGAATTATGGTAGTTTCTTCGACTCACATGCTGGTGGACCATGATTGCATTTTTGGGGTCTATATGACTGAGGTAATCAAACACTTAACAACAAAAACATGTCATTACTTATTTCACCTATGAACACACAGAAATGGTTAAGGATATGCAATTGAATTTCCAACTAGTTGTTGAGGGTAAACAACAACAAAAACGTAAATAGAAGAAATACCAATGTTATGTTTCATCATGCATGCAAGCCAACCTAATTACTCAAAATAACTGTATTATGAAGATACATTCGCAGGAAGATCACCTGTATGACAATAGTTGGATCTTGCAAACCCCAACCTTTCTCCTGATGTTAAATCCACAACAGCTATATTCCCAAATGTGGATCCACCAATAATTAATTGATCATCAGTCAAAGCTAAGCAAGTTACTGGTCCAGAGTGAACCCTGCCAAAAATTAAACCCTTTATAGAATTAGCTGATATAAGATCTTCTCATTTGTAATAAGGCCTACACAATAGAATTAATAAACTACACGATGAAATGCAAAACATAGAGAGATACTGTTGATCTCAAATGTTGCTAATCTTCTTCTAATTTTGTCCCACACGATACGTAAGCAAAGTAGTTGTTGCACTTGTACCTGAAAATTCGAGAACACTTCCCACTATACATATCAAAGACACGAACTCTACCATCTTCACAACCTATGACTGCTTCTGGATCAATATAACTGCATGGTTAAGACAAACATTGAAGCATACACAAATGAGAGGAAATCATGAAATAAACTCCACAGGATAATAGGAATAATTGCAGACACAAAGATGACAATAACACTATAAGAGGTACTTGAACAGGACTGCATTTTCATTTAATAGAATTGTAGAAAAAGAAGCTACCATGGTTTCAAAAAGCAGCCACAATCAAATAGGTGGATGACTAGATTTTTGAAGGGGACTGCAAAAACTGTCATATATTGCATGTCCTGCATATGCAATTGAAAAGAATGCTTTTTGTTCGTTTTAACCAATTTGAAAGCCTTGTCACTGAACTCTCAGCGCGACATTTCCCCACGCGAGCCATTATGCATGATCGTGAACAATGATCTCTATTGAAAAAACCTCAGTGCTCTGGTTCCAAGTTCTCCACTAGATCCTCCTTTATAACATACGATGACCACCTCACGTCGAGAGAGGGACCAAGCACGTGCCATTGCACTTGCTCGTGAGACATCTTGTATTCGTTGTGTGGCATCACCACATTCAGTACCTTCATAGATCCTAACCAACACGAGTGATGGGAGAACTAAGTGCCAACATATTTCTATGTGAGCCTGATCACATCCAACCTCCTATTCACTGATGAACCTTCACAAACGACTTCAAAGAGCCATATTTGCCTTATGTTGCTGAATGTCCATCATCCGAGCCAATGCCACCATCAATCATCCACTGTTACCTGACATTGGCCTTTCCTCTCACATCCTATGTAGAGGTTCTTCTCTTTGTTGACAACGATAGAGCAAGTTGCAATAACTCACCCATTGGAGTTTTACTAGGTAACCTCATCTTTATTTTTTGCTTTCAATAGCACTCATTGATCTTCTTCCTTTTTTTTCTTCTTGTTCTTTCTCGTCTTCCCCTTCAACTTCTTTTTATTGTTGATCCTTTTTCTTTTCCATCTACTTTCTACAGTCAAATCTATAAGCACTGTCTCCTTCTATTGATATCCTTCATAATTCAACTCTAATAGCGTTGTTGTATAAGTGCTGCCTAAAAAGCAAAGAAGACCTGAATAGAGAAACATTATTTTTTATTTTGCTACGTCCAAGAAAAGGTAGAGTTTTGTTCTCATTTTACCAAGTCTAGCAAAGGATTAAGTGGTGCAACTTATCTTTGCTCCAAGACCCTCAAGTGTTCCTTTTTCCCTTAGTCTATTGCCTGTCGTTGTAATTACTACTTTAGGAAGAAACCCACTCAAAAGATTACTTCCTAAGACTCTTCTTCATTCTCTTTTTACTTTATCTTTATGTCCTCTCTTTGTTCTCATTGTTGATTTGCTGATCTGAGCCAAAGACATCGTTTATTGTGTTCTGATTTGTGATAAAAGGAATTGTCATATGTATGCTCCAACTATCTTCAGAGCTTTGCTGATCTAAGATAGAATGGATCGTTGTTGCAGGCTTTGTTAACTCCTCAAGTTTTATTTAGCCTGCGTAGTATGTTTTCATTTCATTATGGTCATGTTTTAGCCTACATTTTCTCATTCATGTAATAAGTTAGACATAGATAATATCTATGTTCAAGTTTGAGTGGGTGTTAAAGGTATTAGGCGCAGTGAGTTCAGTCCCACATTATTATACTAGTATTAAGATAGATTTTATTACTGATAGCCCATGCGACAGTTGTTTTATAAAGAAGTAATTCATTATTCTCTTCTCCAAAATCTACAGCTTCATTTCATACAAATACACAAAAGAAGCAACTGACTAAGCCAGTTACCCTCTTCTTCCCAGATTAACGAAGGGAACCTAAAGAAAGTGTTTAGGACTGTGCCTTATTTAATCTTTCACTCACATAAAACCATAAGTATAGCATCAAGTAAGACCACATCTGCTCAATATTATTTGGGTACACACGAAATATTATAGTACTTGCAATCATGGTTTTAAATCTCATTCCATGTCGGACGACACAGTCAAAATATATCGATAAATTACCGAAACTCGAAATTACACGACACATACAATTAATCATGTGTTGTCTCAACTCTCAACATGTTGATAAAATATCTATCATATTAATGTCTGACACCCCTGGGCATGCTATAAAATGTGTCAAGATATATTAAAATAATATTTGTTATATTTGAAATGTATCATGCAAATTGACTTTCTTATAGTTAGGAAGAATGAAAGAAAGAATTGTATAGATTACAAGGTCATCCCCGGAGAAAATTTAACTACCCAACATAGATTAGTAGTGTTGGATATACGCCTCAAACATAGTATCAATAGAAGGAAATATGCACGACTATTAAAATTAAGTGGTGAAAGTTAAAGGATGGGAAGCAAAACATGTTTAAGGAGAGGGTAGGAGTACAAATATTTGGAAAAATATACGACGACTCAAATACGACATGGGGTAAGATAGTATCAAAGTTGAAAATAGTAGCTAAGAGTGTACTCGATAAGTCTTAGTGGTGGAAGTAAAATGAATAGCCGATAAGACATTATATACTTGTGAGAACAAGGAAAACTTAAACAAATATATAGTAACCAAGAAAGAGGCTAAAAAAATAGTAAATGAAATAAAAAATGAAACATTTGAATGCTTACATAGAAAATTAGATACAAAAGAAGGAGAAAGAGATATTACAAAATAGCTAAAGAGCGAGAGAGGAAAATAAGAGATCTTATCTAAATAAAATGTATTAAAGATGAGTGCAATATGGTACTAGTAAACGACAAGGATATAAAAGAGAGATGGAAGAGGTATTTTCATTAACTTTTTAATGAAGGTTTAGGTGACCAACTTAACTTAAATAATTTAAGTAAGTCAAATGAGTATAGAAATTTAAATTTTTATTGAATTCAAACTTCAGAAGTAGAATAAACTTTAAATGGGATGTAAAATAAAAAGTAGTTGGACCATATGATATTCCAATAGAAGTATGAAAGTGCCTAGAGAAGCAAGATATTGAAGGGCTTACAAAGTTATTTAACTTGATATTGAAAACAAAAAGAATGTGTGATCAATGGAGGATAAGTACTTAGTTCCCTTAAAGAACAAAGGAGATGTACAAAATTGTGCAAACTATAGGAGTATTAAACTAATAAGTCATACTATGAAACTTTGGGAAAGAGTAATAGGAAAAAAAAATTATGAAAGGAACCCACGGTGACCGAAAATAAATTTAGATTCATACTTGGAAGGTCGACAATATTAGTCATACATCATCTTAAGCAACTAATTGAAAAGTATTGGGAACACAAAACAAGACCTACAAATGCTATTCCTAGACCTAGAAAAGCTTATGATAAAGTTTATATGAAAAATTCTAGAAAAGAAAAGTGTTAGCGCAACTAATTAAGAATATGTAAAAGGATGTAACGACATAAGTGAAGATTTCGGCGGATTAATTGAAGTGATTATCATAAAGATAAGGTTACAAGGGCCAGCTCTGAGTCTCTATCTTTTTATACTAATCATGAATGAACTCACTACACACATCCAAGCCACGGTACAATGGTGTATGTTGTTGTAGATGATATTGTTTTGTTATGCGAGACACGTGAGAGCAAATGTTAAACTCGAATCTTGGTGAGAAATAGTGAAAGTGAAAGACTTTATGCTTAATAGAGTAAAGACAGAATATATGGAATTTAAGCTTATCAATATTAGACATAATAAGATATATGTTAAAATAGTAGATGACGAGTTGTCTATAACTGAGAATTTTAATTATTTAGGATCATTTTTATAAAAAGATGGAGGGATTGAAAGAGATATCTTCCATAGAATATAAGTAGGATGGTTGAAATAGAGGAGAGCGACGGGTGTTCTATGCGATCATAAAGTGTTGAGGCAATCGGTTTTGATGTGTGTGTCAAATGTTTAAGTTAGGTTTCATATATGCTTGATATGATTGCTTGAGCTGTGCAAGGATGCTAAATCACTTAAGAACCTCATCCAGGGCGCCGTCATGAGTAGGACGTGGAAGCACCG
>JBAMIE010000068.1:1725140-1735496 GCA_037177295.1 Kaempferia parviflora
TTTATTACTTGCGAGCAATAATAAGGGTATGCTGCATTAAACCAAGTCATTTCTATCTAGTATTTTTGAAATAAAAGATCTTGGTAAAATATCCTTTATTTTAAGCATACAGATCTGTCGTGATCGTTCAAATGGTATTCTTGGACTTTAATAGCAGACCTATATTGAAAAGGTGCTTATGAGGTATGTCATGCAGAACTATACATCCAGTGACACACAAGAGGGTGTTGGACCAGTCGCATGGTAACGGTCAAAACAGCCTTCTTGTTGTTTTGACTCCCTATATAAACCAAGGTTGGATTCTTAGTTTAGGTTGACGAAAATTGAAGTAGTTAACTTCAGTTTAGTAGTCTAAGTGCTTGAGTGTGTTCTAGAGTTGTGGTGAGGTTTATCCACCCACAAGGAGCGACACGTGCTAGCTAGAGGTTTGCCGGGAAGTGATCCGCCGAAGGATCAAGGGTTCGTCCACCTTACGGACACGCCGTGGAGTAGGAGCAAGTTATCCCTGAACCACGTTATATAAACGTGTTAGGTTTGCATGTGTCTTTCTTTTGTTAGTATTTCTTTTATATTCCCCTGCGTATACTAACGAGTGTAGGAAGACGACGATTTGGGGTGATCCAGCTATTCACCCCCTCTAGCCGGTCATCAAGGTCTTAACAAGGCGCATGGTCCCTGACCAGGCGCCTGCACCAGTCGCCTGGTCCCCTGAGCAGGCGCCTGCTGCCAGGGGAAAACTAGTCGTTTGGCTAGTTGTTCGCGACCGTTGAGGGACCAGGCGCCTAGTGGTTGGACCAGTCACCTGGTAATGGTCAAAACAGCCTTCTTGTTATTTTGACTCCTATATAAACCAAGGTTGGATCCTTGGTTTAGGTTAACGAAAATTGAAGTGGTTAACTTCAATTTAGTAGTCTAAGTGCTTGAGTGTGTTCTAGAGTTGTGGTGAGGTTTCTCCACCCACAAGGAGCGACACGTGCTAGCCGGAGGTTTGCCGGGGAGTGATCCGCTGAAGGATCAAGGGTTCGTCCACCTTACGGACACGCCGTGGAGTAGGGGCAAGTTATCCCCGAACAACGTAAACAAACGTGTTAGGTTTGCTGTCTTGTCTTTCTTTGTTAGTTTCTATTAGTATTCCTCTTGCGCACTAACAATCGTAGGAAGACGAGCATTTTTGGGTGGATCGGCTATTCACACTCCTCTAGCAGACGTCAAGGTCCTAACACTTTCTAGTTGTTTTTAATTTTTGTAAGATTCTTAAATGGCCCATCAAGAGGGATACAATACCGCCCGTCCTCCTCTTTTCTCCGGCGAGGACTTCGGATATTGGAAAGGCCTGATGGAGTTCTACCTGAAGACCTAGGTGGAAATGTGGATCTTCATCCAAATCAGATTCACATTTCCAACTGAAAATGGAGTTCTCGTCCCCTGTGACAAATGGGATGAACCAACAAAGGAGAAAATCGAGGCAGATGTAAAAGCTACCCAAACTCTCCAATGCGGCTTGACCAAAGAAGAACTGAACCAAGTTAGACCGTTCAGCAGTGCAAAAGAAGTATGGGAGAAACTGATCAATCTAAACGAAGGAATCCCTTATGCGAATGTATGTAAGAAAGATTTGATTTTAAATAAATTATATAATATAAAAATGCATGAAGGAGAGTTAGCAAACAAATTTCACGCTCGCATCCAGGATCTCCTCATTAGTCACCACGCAATCGGACAAAAGGTGGAGAATCGCGATATTATCAGATATGCTCTAAATGCATTTCCAAGGAACACTTTGTAGGCATCTATAGTAGATGCTTACAAAGTATCCAAGGACATTTCCTCAATTAGATTAGATGAGCTATTTTCTGAATTTGAATTACACGAATAGACTAATACACTGCCGGTTGAGAAAAGTATTACCTTGATTATAGGTATAAGCAAAACCAAGGAACCAAAAACCAAGCACCGAACTGAACCAGAGTCCAAAGGCAAACCGGACTCAGAAAATGATGATGAAATCACCGCCGAGCTCGTGAACCTAGTTTGAAAATTATACAAAAAGAAGAAGGAGTTCACTAAATGAAAAATTAAGAAGGTCATCCAATCAAAGACAAAATAGCCAAGTCCAAACTCAAAGCCCAAGTTCGAAGTCACCTACTACGAATGCAACAAGAAGAGACACATCAAGTCAAACTATCCAAACTTGATGGAAACAAAGAAGCAATGAAAGAAGAAGACACTACATGCAACCTAGGAAGAATCTTCATCGGAGCACCCAAAAGAAGAATACGAGCATGCAAGCCTCCTCGCACTTTTGGCCTGCAAGTCACCAAAACCGAATCTGAGAGTGAACCGAGAACCGAGTTCGAGAGCGAACCGAAAACTTAGACCGAGCGAAGCCATGGATCCGTATCTGTTTCTGAAGGATCAAACTGCACTGTAAGTAGTTCTCACATTGATAAATTGCATAGTTTAGTAAACTATTTAATGCGCAAATTAGCAAAATCTAACATCTGAGTCAAGTCACTACAAAAGGAGATAACATTCCTTAACAAAGCAACTAACCCAACTACCTTGATCGAGCCTGATCAAGCTGGAACTTTAACTCAAGTCCAACAAAGAACTTAAGGACACATTAGAATGGTTCACATTGGGTTCCAAGAATCTTCTAATTCATGGAAAACAAAGAGCCGTATATAATCGATCTGGACTCAGATACAAGGCCAAACAAAAATTCAAATCATACCTATCTATAATTAATCGAAACAATAGGAAAATGGTGCAAGTATGTGTCCCTAAGTCTAACTTGACTAGTCAAGTTGGACTTAATCAATATTGGATCAATAAATATCAAATTTACTACCTTGATAGACCTTATCAAGGCAATCTAGGGGAGCCAAAAGAAAAACTATCTTTATTATTAAACCAAATCAAACATAACTGCAACTTAACTCAAACTTAACCAACTTAATTAAATAAACATAACCAAATTCATTAAAAAATAATTTAAATTAACCAAGTTAATTAATCAAACTTAATCAACTTAATTAATTAAACTTAACCAAATTAATCAAACTTAATTAAAATTAACCATGTTAATTAATCAAACTTAACCAACTTAATTAATTAAACTTAACAAAATTAATCAAATTTAATTAAAATTAACCAAATTAATTAATCAAACATTAACTAATCAAACTTAACCAAACTTAATAAACTTAATTAATTAAAACTTAAACCTAACCAATTAATCCTTAATCAATTAAACCTTAATTAATTCTAATTAATTAAACATAATCAATTAATCAATTAACTTTAATCAATTATCCTTAATCAATTAAACTTTAAATAAACCTAATCAATTAAGCTTAATTAAAATTAATTAAAATTAACTCAAATTTAAACTCAATAAACCTTCAATTAAATCAATATGAATTAATTAATCAAACCAATTTAAAATCCTCAAATCTTAAAAAATAGAATTAGAAAAATTAGGGATAAATTTAACTTTAACAATAGTACTAAAAAAGATTAGGATGATAGTAAGTTAAGAAAGCTAAGTCTATGCATGTCTAGGAAGATATGGTTTCGATCTATTGCAAACAACTTAGTAGAAATAACTAAAGCTACCCCTTTCCAATTTGGACTGGTTAGACCTGAGTTTTCTACTAAGTTCTGTCGGTAGGACAATTTGAAAAATTTCAAAGCACGTAGTTACTTTAATGAGTTCTAGGTAACTCACTACAACCTAGAAATTTATTCAAAGAATGCCTACTTGTGGAACCCAAAGATAAACTTGAATCTAACACAAGTTAATAATAATCCCTAAAACAACTAATGTACCTCATCTCACAAAATCATAGGATACCTTTGTCTGACAACCTAAACTGGGTGAGATGATTAAGGGATAAATCAAACCCAACCAAATTAAGATTAAACCCAAACCTAATTAACCTTAATTAAACATAAACCTAATTTAATTAAGCCTAAGTTACAATTAATTAACCATCTCACAAAGCACTCATATGATTAACATAATTGACAATCTAGATTGGTTGAGGTGGAACTTAAGGAGTTAAAATCAATCAATCTATCTTTTTATCCATTTAAATTGTCTCCAAATCAAATACTTTATGTGTAGGAACATAATAATTTGGACCAATGGATGTTGGATAGTGTATGCTCCAGACACCTAACTGGAGACAGATAAAGTTCGCAAAATTAAGACTCAAAATTTAGGATCAATTGTGCTTTGTAATGATAGAAAACTTAAGGTAATCAGAACAGGTAATATTGAACTGGGTTTCGATTTTATCATTCAAAAAGTTTTATTATTAAATAAGTTTAAATTCCATTTACTGAGTATTACTCGATTATATGATTCCAGTTATTTAGTAACCTTTTCAAATTCTGAATGTATAATTAGAAACATTCAAAATTTTGAAATTATCTTAAGAGACTTAGGAATAATAATATTTACACAATTGATCTATTAAACTCCTCACTCAAATGTCTTTTAACACAACAACAGGAAACCAAATTATGGCATAGAAGACTGGGTCACACTCACACCAGACTCATTAAAAAATGAGTGAAAATGGTTTAGTTAGAGGTTTACCAAAATTAAAAACCATAGAAAATATAGTCTATAATGCTTGTCAACAAAGTAAACAAACCAAATCAACCCGCAAACTAACAACTTAAACTGAACCAACTCTATACTTGAGCTCCTACATTTAGACCTCTTTGATTCACATGGAGCTAAGTCACCAAGTGGAAACCAATATTGCTTAGTAATAATTGATAACTATTCAAGATTTACATAGGTAAAATTCTTAAAAACAAAAGATCAAACCTTTGAAATCTTTAATAATTTCTACAAATTAATAGAAAATGAAAAATATATAAAAATCAAAAGAATAAGAAGTGACTAAGGGGGAGAATTTTAAAATTATAGGTTTACTAAATTTTACCAAACAAATGGATACCACCATGAATTTTCATGTCCAAGAACCCCTAACAATGGACTAGTAGAATGAAAAAAAATAAAATATTACAAGATGCTGCTAGAACCATATTAAATGAATATAACTTAAATAACCAATTTTGGGCAGAAACAGTAAATTCAACATGTTATATTCATAATAGAATTTTGATTAATAAATTTTACAATAAAATCCCTTATGAAATATATTTTAATAAAATACCCAACTTAAACTATTTAAAAGTATTTGGGTGTAAGGTTTACATATTAAACATGAAAGACTACTTAGGAAAATTTACATCTAAATCAACACCTGGTATCTTTCTAGGATATTCCACAACTAGTAGGGCCTACAAGGTATACAACAAAAATACCCTAAAAGTTGAAGAAACGACCAATGTAATATTTGATGAAGAAAATCAAATAAATGAACATAATTATCAAAATACTAGAAACATAGAGGATGAAGAACTTAGACTTGACCAAATTGAATCAAGAGAGCCTACAGAACTAGAAGAACCAATTGTTGATCCTAACACAATACCACCAAGGGTTAGAACCAATCACCCAGTTGATCAAATTTTGGGTGACCCAAGCCTAGGGGTACGAAATTAATCATCCTATAGAAACCCAAGTCAAATAGCCCTAATATCCAAAATTGAACCCAAATCTATAGAAGAAGCTCTACCAGACCCAGATTGGATAATTACAATGCAGAAAGAACTAGCAAAATTTGAAAGAAACCAAGTCTAGGAATTAGTCCCTAAACCCAACAATAAAATCATAATTGATACAAAATGGGTCTTTAGAAATAAACTAGATGACAAAGGTGAAATTATAAGAAACAAAGCTAGACAAGCAGCTAAAGGGTTCAGCTAAGTAGAAGGGTTAGGTTATGATGAAACCTATGCATATGTAGCCAGACTTGAGTCCATCAGGATGTTGCTAGCATATGCAGCTCATAAAAGATTCAAGCTATTTCAAATGGTCATAAAGTCTGCATTCCTCAATTGGTTCATCAAAGAAGAAGTCTATGTAAATCAACCACTAGGATCTGAGGAACTAGATCATCCAAACCATGTCCTTAGGTTAAAGAAAGCATTTTATGGATTAAAACTAACTCCTAGGGCATGGAATGAGAGATTATCAACATACTTAATATTCAAAGGGTTTAACCAAGTCCAAATTGACTCAACCTTATTTGTTAAAACCCTAGAAAAATACATCTTCATAGCCCTAATTTATGTAGATGATATAATTTATGGATCAAACAACACAAACTTTTTAAAAGATTTCATTAAATTAATGGAAAGCGAATTTGAAATAAGTTTGGTAGGTAAACTCAACTTCTTCTTAGGCTTACAAATAAAGTAAATTAAAGAGGGCATATATGTCTATCAAAAAAAATATGCTAAAGATTTAATTAAAAATTTGGATTCAAAACTCTAAAAACATTAATACCCCAATTGCAACTAATGTTAAAATTGATTCTGACTTAGAAGAAAAACAACTATAGAAGTGCAATAAGAAGTCTACTATATTTAACGACAAGTTGACCTGATATTTTATTTTCAGTTGGTATGTGTGCTAGGTATCAATCATGTGCAAAAGAATCACACTTAACAAATGTAAAAAAGAATAATTAGATATATTAAAGGCACACTAAGTGTAGTACTTTGGTACCCTAGAACTAGCACATTTGACTTAGTTGGGTACTCTGACTCAGACTATATTGGGTATAAACTAGATAGAAAAAGTACCAGTGGAAGTTACCAACTTCTAGGTGACTGCCTAGTAAGCTGGTTTAGTAGAAAGCAATACTATGTTGCCTTATCCACTACTAAAGCAGAGTACATATCACATATCAAAGCGGAAATGTGTATCTCAACTCTTATGGATGATCCGCACCATAAAAGATTTTCAATTAGAATATAAAAATATAAAAGTATCAATTGATAACAATAGTTCAATCAACTTAACAAAAAATTCAATCCACCATTCAAGGACTAAACACATAGAAGTTAAATACCACTTTGTCTGGGATCACGTAGGTAAGGGTGATATTATACTTGACTATGTTGAGTCTAAGTCAAACCTAGCAGACATCTTTACTAAACCCTTACCTGAACTTGAATTTAGTACACTTAGAATATAATTAGGAATGTACTTAGTAGAATAGATTTCAGTCTTTTAATTACATTTTTCTAAATCATGTTATACTTTCTCAAATTTTTTTCCAAAACATACATTTTTCAAATTCAGTTGGTTTTAAATTTTAGGCCAAATTATTATATTAGTTTTCAAAATATTCTAATATTTCTAGGTTTTTCTAAAGTTTGACTTAGCCTAGGTTTTTCCCCTTAGAAAATATGTACCAATAGACTTCAGCCAGAGCATCTCACAAGCATACTTTTTTTTTTAAAAAATTAAGTTAAAATTTTGAAAAACATTTAAAAAAAAATAAGTTAAAAAAATGAAAAGCATTTTTGAAAAACATTTTAAAGAAAAAAGTTTAGTTAAAAATTGAAAAACATTTTTGAAAAACATTTTTAAAGTTTAAAAAAAATTAAGTTAAAAAATTGAAAAACATTTTAAAGAAAAAATTTTAGTTAAAAATTGAAAAACATTTTTGAAAAATATTTTTAAAGTAAAAAAAATTTAAGTTAAAAAATTGAAAAACATTTTTGAAAAACATTTTAAAGTTAAAAAAAAAATAAGTTAAAAAAATTGAAAACCATTTTTGAAAAATATTTTAAAGAAAAAAGTTTAGTTAAAAATTGAAAAACATTTTTGAAAAACATTTTTAATGTTTAAAAAAAATTAGGTTAAAAAATTGAAAAACATTTTTGAAAAACATTTTTAAGTTAAAAAATTTGAAAAACATTTTTGAAAAATATTTTAAAGTTTTTTAAAAAAATTTAATTTAAAAAATTGAAAAACATTAAAAATATATATTTTTAAGTTAAAACGAAATTAAGTTAAAAATTGAAAAACATTTTTTTTAATAAGTTGAAAATTTATGTTTGATTAATTAAAGTTGATTAAATTGAGTTGATTAAATTGATTAAGTTGATTTAATTAAATTAATTAGTTTGAATCAGACTAAGTTCATTAGTCCTAATTATCTCACCCATGTCCAGGTTATAAAGCAGGGATCCTTACTGTTTTATGAGATGGTTTAAATCTGAATTAAATTCTAAGAGTTGATTGAACTTGAGTTAGATTCAGGTTTAATAATTAGTAATTTAAAAATAACTTTCAATACTTGGTTTCCAGGTCTTGGCGAAGCACAGTGGCCTTCTTTGGCCGTAGCCTTATTGGATCAACAACCCTTTCCTAGATAAAGCCGCATAATAAAAAATTATTTTTAAATTGCTCGTTCAGAAATCTTGGTCTAACTAGTCAAAGATGTGGCAAGGTAGCTTCGGTTAGTTCCATTGAGCTAAGAGGATCAAATAGGAGACTCCTTCTCCCACCTAACTTCTTAGTCAGCTTACCTAACGTACTATCTTCTCGCCCCACCCTAATACTAGGTTGTGCAAGTTTCAATCAAGTCTGGTCCTTATCTAACCACTTCTAGCCTAAGCATGATAATTTACAAAATATTGAAATAAACAAACAAGCAAGCAAATCATGCAATGAAGAGCTATCTTAATATATAAATTATTTTTCTATTGGCTCCCCCTTAGTCAAAGCCTTGATAAGGTCTATCAAGGTAATGGATTTGACCCTTGGAGATCCAATAGTGGTTTGGTCCAGCTTGATTATTCAAGCTTAGTTTTGGGACCCATGCTTGAACTCTGGGGCTATTTCTATTAATTACATAAAAGTAACTATGGTATCGTGAATTGGATTTAAACCCAATTCAGGATCTATTAGAACAGTTTTCTTTTTTCCAAGAATCATGTCAAGATTCTTGGATCCCAGAATAAACCGTTCCAAGTCTTTTCGAAGTTCATTGACTTGAGTTTTCAGGGAAGAATTATCTTTCTTAAGTTGTTGAACTTGAGTTGAGGTTCCTTCCTGAACTAGCTCAGTCAATGAACCTGAGTTGGTCTTTTCCTTGAGGAGTTTTACTTCCTCTTGGAGAGACTTGACCCGGTCATGAGATTTAGCTGATTTATGAGATAAGTAAGAAATTAAATCATAAAGTTCGTGTTCAGAAAAGTCTGTTACCCTTAATCGGCCCGTTTCCGATAGTGCCACGGTTCCGTTGTTGCATTCCGTTTCTTCTTCTGAGTCGGAGTTGTAGACTTTGTCTTGTGCAGTTAGTGCCAATAGGTTGGAGTTGATTGGTTCATCTTCGTCGGACTCTGAGGAGGATTCTCCCTATGTTGCTGTTAATGCTTTCTTTTCCTTCTTCTTTTCGTTAGGACATTCGGTCTTGTAATGTCCCTTCTTTCCATACCCATAACAGGTGATCTCGGCTTTGTTCTTTTGATTTGAAGGTGGTTCAGTCGGATCGTCCTTTAACTGTCCCCTCTTATTTTGCTTTTGGTTCTTCCGAGCCTTGAACATTTTCCGTACGATGTGTACTAATTCAGCAATTTCTTCTTCTTCCGATTCAGTATCTGAGTCCGGTTCAGGTTTGGTTGCTTTCTTTTTGGTTCTACCTGCAAGGAGAGCTATACCCATTTCTATAAGTGCACCATTAGTCGGTTCATGAAGTTCAAATTCTGAAAACAATTCATCTAACTTAATAGTAGATAGATCCTAAGAGACTTTATAGGCATCTACCATTGATGCCTATAGTGAGTTTCTAGGGAATGAATTTAACGCGTACCTAATAAGATCGTGATTTTCGATCTTATGTCTGATCCCGTGGAGCCCGTTTATTAGTTCCTTATTAGACTTTCTGAGCCGCAAAAATTGCTTTTTGCGTTGCGGAAACCCCGGAAGTCCGGCCACGGATCCGTGCGAGTATTATGAAAAATATACTTATACATGTTAAATAAAACACTAGATCTAATTTAGATCTACATGAAGAGAGTTTATCCTCGATGCGCGTCCTTCGCTTATCCCGCTCGTTCAATCGATGCCGGATCTCCAAGAGTGTCAAGCGTACACTCCTCTACACATATCCACACGGGCAATAAGTGGAGAAAAGAACCCCTAAGGTATGCTAGCACCTTCTTGGTGTTCTTGACAATGGAGGAAAGGGAGAGAGGAAGGATGAGAGGAAGAAGAAGGAGTGAATGCAAAATCAATTGCAATCAACACTAATGAAAGTGTGGCCGGCCACTATTGCTTCATCAAGAGGTTATATACCTCCATGTAATACCAAGAGTCATGTCTCTTGGTATTCCTCATGAGGTGGCACACAATGATGTGTCCTTGATGAGGTGGAGCAATGTGAGTGGCTAGCCCAATCAATGAAGGATGAG
>JBAMIE010000068.1:1819386-1830753 GCA_037177295.1 Kaempferia parviflora
GAAAATAAATTTTAAATCTCTATTCTTGAATCCAACCCTAACTCGTGGGATGCGAGACGCAAAAACAACCTCCATCAACCAAGTGAAGCGTGCTATATATCTATATCATTCAAGCTTTGAAATTACTCCTCTATCTACACGCTCCTAATCATTGAGTCCTGAAAAAGAAGATTGGATAAGAAAAACTGAGTAGAGGGATAAAAGTTGTTATGAACAAAGTAAAGAGACTAGAAAAAAATTAACACTTAAATGAAAACAAGATTGAACTTAGGTTGCCTCCCAAGAAGCGTTTGTTTAAGGTCATTAGCTCGAGCCCTTATTTAGGCTCATCTAAATCTTAATCTGGCTGAAGTAGAATACTTTCAAACTTTTCTTCCAATAGCCCATGTTCTTATGAAGAGAGTTGTCGCCATGCGATCAATGTAGTGTAACACTACTCTCCCCATCTTCGTCTCCTTGTGAGTTCTTTTCGGAGGTTGGAGATGGTTCAGATTGAGCTTCCAATTGTTGGCCTCATGAAAACCTGCACACCCAAAGAGAGAGAGCACTTCCCGCATACATGATAAATAGATGAGAACTATAATTATATCAAGTTTAGTGAAACACTTATCAGAAATTGTATCATCTCCAACAAAATCTACTGCAGGTACCTCTATAAAGTTATTTAAAAGATCACTAGATATACTTACATTGCATAGCTGAATGGTACATGAAAGATCTAAACAATTGAATGTGACTTCTTCATGATCAAATGATGCTTCTAGTTCAATTAAAGGTGGTGATTCTTGGGATATTGTTTCCATAATATAATTCCCTTCACATTGATCCACAACATGTTCAATTCTTACAAATCTCATAGTATCAAGTGATTGTGTGGACACAGGAGGTGATTCTTGAGATACTGCTTCTGCAGTGCCCTACACTTCCGTTTACAACATCATCTTTATCCTGTAGAGGAACAGAGGAGTTTTGGAGAGATGCAGAATCAAAGGCAATATTTTCATCAATTTGTTGGAATGCCCGAACTAACCAAGCCCCTCGTTGTACCATGAGCTCTTCAAAATCTTGTGTTGTGGTCTTCATCTAACTAGGAGCAAGAGTATCTAAATGTTGGTAGTCCACCAAGTCAGTTATCTCATCAAGTTGCAACTGATGTGATCCACTTGTCAGGGAATCATCTTGAAATTCTGATAGACTCTTATTTGCTTGAGAAAACTGCTTAACACTTTGCATGCAATTGTAATTAAAATTTTGATGATTCATCCAATCTTGATCAGGGATTTGCTGCTGAGGTTGTAACTGCTCATCCTCCTCAGAAATGTGCTGATGTTGAAAGTTCTGAGTTTGATTATCTCCCCATTCAAAGCTATAAATACTTGGAGCTGGATCATATATATCTTGATGTGCAGGTTGGAATATATTCTGAAGCTCCGTGGGAGTGTTGGCAGTTTTTTGAAAGAAGTGACATATACAGCTGGATGAGATGTACTCCCACATTTTATACAAAATAACTCAAATTGACCAAAATTTGAGTCATAGACTTCATCAATGGGAGATCTTTCTCTTGTACTTATGGGCATGACGAATTCTTTTGAAAGTCTGCTTGACATGTTAGTGCTCATGATATCTAAAAAAAATTATACGAAAAAATAAAAAAGCAGAACTAACAATAAGAAGAAAATGCATAATGAAAAAAGAAAGAAAATGCAAAATATTTTTAGATTGTGTATATGGAAAAACAAAAACTATTCACAAGCCTAGAGTAACTCATATGCTAATCAACTAATGTTAATCTAAACAGTCCGGCAACGACGCCAAAAACTTGATGTGAATAAACCGCAAGCGCACAGTTGTCGTTAATAATATTTATAAATATTGATCCCACGAGGACGGTTAGATTAAGCATTAATTAACTTCGCACAGCGAATTATCTAGACAATCGTTGGTTGTGTTGAACTAGAGACAGAGTGCAAGAAAGAAGAGAGAGAGGAAAAAGTTGATATCTGAGAACCTAGGGGAGTGATTCTAGGGTTTCACTTTCATTATGATGATAATTGACACGATATGGATTGCTTATTTCCTATTCTCTACACTTATGTTTTGCAAGATGTTTAAATAAATATCGTATCTACCTGACTAAGGTATAATGGAGTGTTTCCCCTAGCCAGTATCCTATTATTATTAAGCAGAAGAGGGTAACCTAAAGAGTTCGGGTTGACAGTGAACTACCTCCTATCACAAGGGTATACATCTCTAGATTACACAAAACACTTACTAACATTGAATTAGGGAAAACCCATTAAGTCATGTGTTAGACTCATCCATGCATAGAATTGTCCTCCCTTAAGAGGGTGCACTCTTGATGAGAGGAGAGATATCCTTTCTCACTAAGGCCTTGCCACTTCAATCTAGAGCACCCCATCTACGAGGATGAACCATCTATACACTTATTCAACCAAATAAAACATTCAAGCACACAATCTTCACTCAAGCATTTTATCGAATAGGAACGAGGCATAAGCATATTATTAAAATAAGAAAC
This sequence comes from Kaempferia parviflora, assembly GCA_037177295.1. Classification (NCBI taxonomy): domain Eukaryota; kingdom Viridiplantae; phylum Streptophyta; class Magnoliopsida; order Zingiberales; family Zingiberaceae; genus Kaempferia; species Kaempferia parviflora. Next base: position 1,821,929 of record JBAMIE010000068.1, read on the forward strand.
TAACAAATCTATAGAGTTTACATCAATATCACATCATAATTACTCCCTATATCCTAAGAATCGGAGATCTACTCAATTGCAAGGAGAATACAAACCAAGAGACAATAAAATAGCTATCCAAGCTCAATACAAGAAGATACAGAGAAAAAGATGATTATCAAGGTTTTGCCGGTCTTCTTGGATGGTTTACTTGCTCGGATGGATTGTCGGTGAAGCTCTTGGATGAAGATCTAGGGTTCCCCAAGGAGGGGCGGAGCCCCAAACCAAGCATCCCAAAAGACGGGTGTGATTTTCCCTTTTATACTTTCCAAGCTGACTTGATCTGCTAGATTCATTGGCTCCACCAAAACGTGTTTTTCGACCTTTAGATGAGCTTTTCTCGAGTTGTGATCTGAACAAAAGTTGTAGAGCTTGAAGTTGTAGTCATTTTAGTGGGTGGTTCAGTCTATGGGTCCAATCGAGTGAAAAGTTATGCTCGTTTTACTTTAAGTCTGCAGTGCAGTTTGGATTTCGCATGCCTCGTCACACGGCCGTGTGGATTCACACGGCCAGGGGCACGACCGTGTGGATTCACATGACCAGGGGCGCACAGTTGTGTGGATTCACATGGCCATGTAGGACTTGGTTCGGAAAATGGGACATGGCCGTGTGATTTTCACACGGCCGTGTCTTCTTCGCTGCGCTGGATTCATTGCCTTTCACACGGCCCGTGCATTGTAGACACGATTAGGGGCACGGTCGTGCCGATTCACACGGTCATGTTTGAAGAGAAGTTGTAGAGCTTAAAGTCCTCTTCATTTTGGAACTTGAATCGACCCATAACTTCAACCTAGTGCAAAGTTATGACCGTTTTACTTTCGGTCTGCACTGTAGTTTGGAGTTTGGCATGCCCGTGCCTAAAAGCCACAGCTGTGCCTTTTGCCCGTTGGGCCTGTCCTGAAACTCCCATGGCGCCCCATCAAGTCGTGGCCGTGTGGGTATAATTTGGGTCCATTTTGACTTCGTTTTGACCCCGATATGCTCCGAGGAACACGGCTAATTGCTGGACATGACCACTTGTTTTACTACTCTTCTTCCAAAATTGCTTAAATGCACATTTTTGCTCCATTTTCTCTCCATAATGTGTCCTATCAATGAATACAAACAAAAAGTATATCTCCGTACAAAATAAATTGAAGTATGTCATGAAATATAAGTAGATGTGCGTCAAAATATGCACAAAAGTATATATAATCTATGCACATCAGAATATTAGAGAAAGGTAGGGTTGCACCTATTAAGCGAAAACTCTATGAACACGTTTAAGATGATACAAAAATATATTTAGATGTTCAATAAATGCTCCAGTTAGACGATGTGAAACTATGACAAATACACATATTCAAGGGGATAGAGTCCAATAGTGTAGAAGGATCATATAATCGATCCCACCTAGTAGGATAATGCTTGTTTTTTAAATGTTTTATTCTTTCTCTTGCCTAGTTTGGTATAGCTGACATGAAAGTGCTGGTTTTTTTTTTGTTTTTACAGACGAGCATCACTCCTGAATGTATCCGCCGGCAGGCAGTGGTAATAAAAAATATCTGTAAGCTCTTTCCAATGTGTAGGGTAAGTTCCCTTTGGCTTGTTTACATAATGGAATGTTGTTATTGTTGTTGATTAATATTTTTCATTTTATTTTTCTAGTAACTCCACTCGTTCATCTTAGCATTCTCTTAACCCTGGTCTCTGCTGCATTGTCGTTTTTGTTTGTTTCCTAACGACAACCCAATATCTTTAATCCATAAAATATGGTGGATAGTAAGTTAACACTCAAGATTTGTTCTTGTCACTCAAAGTGATCATTTACATAGGATTGGATGGAAATAAAGCTGCATATCCATATCAGATACTAGATGACATTTTTGTTAGTTGTAAAGTGATTTATTTGAATGGACAAAAATATTGTATATAATTTGGCTCACTTTCTTTTGATGATTCTGCAGAATGTATGCTTTCTTAACCGCAAGTCCGCAAGCAATTTGTTTTTTTTTTTCAGTAACAACCAATATTTGCTATTTTATCCCAGATACTGTGTTTTAGTTCACAAATAAGTGATCTTTGCTGCCTTGCCTAAGAAATGGTTTCTATCTGTGTATTAACTGACTCTATCTTCTTTCTGATTATTCCTGTTGAAATGATTTGAGCAAATAAAGACATACTTCTTTTGTTGCTATAGGACGACTAAGATATACCAAACTATAGAAATGCCTGATGATGTTTTATTTGATTTTCAGGTGAACCCAGATAAAATAAAAGATCGATCAAATAACATGTATGACCAAATATGCAATGCACGCTTGCCTAGAGGGCTAGATCCACATTCTGTTCCTCCTGAAGAGCTTGCTGCTTCTTTAGGGTAACTTTTACTTGCCTATAAATTCTAGTTTTATTTGCATTTTTTTATCTTGTTTTATAGGAATATCTACCATGGGAAAATTTATGTCATAAAGTTTACTTGGATTTTTAAAAATCATATCTAGAATGCTTTATCATAGAGTCCTTGTCCATATTAAATCTTGGCACACGAATGCTGCAAGATCTTGTCTTCTTGCATGCTCGAAATGATCTTATTTATCTAACTTCAAATACTGGCACCCAGAAATGGTTTATGAGCATCGTTGAGTTGCCACTTTCACTATTTTTCTGTAATAACTGTTGGGTATTGTCTGCATTCCAAACAGGTACATGGTACAATTGTTGAATCTGATTGCTCCAAATTTGGTAGCTCCTGTTCTTCATAATTCAGGTTTTGCGGTATGCCATTTTTTTTATTCTAATTACCATTAAGTATTGCCAAGGTATAGGAATTATATAGATCAACAATGAGGTCTAATTAACTTTATTCTGGTATCATGATTCAAATCTGGGAACAGGTTTACTTTTCTTCGTTTTTTTTCTTTGAAAGTTTAGCTAACATTGGATAACTTGTATATGATTTTTTATTTTCTTTTCCAAAGCTAAATTTATGCCTGAAATACTAATTAACTTGCTTCAGAATGTTTTGGGATTTATTTTTATTAAGCTAAGTGGGTCCAATTTCCTAGGGGGACGCAAAATAGCTAGGGAAATAGAGGAGGGAGTGGAAAAAATTTGGAAGAAATGGATAAGAAAGATTTCCATAGTTTGAGGAAAGAAAGAGAAGGAAAAGTTTTAATTTATAAAAATTATTTGTTTTAAATCAAAAAATTAATTAAGTTAATGTATTTTAAGAAAGAGCGAGTCATTTTTGTGCACAGAGTTGCTTCGACCTGATTTGGGGAGAAGCAATATGTGAACAAGCTAGCAGAAATTGTCGGAAATAATGAACACTTTCCTAGGCTCATTTCCATCCTTTCCTCAGTCGAAAACAAAGAAACAATTTCAATCAAGTATTGTTGGTTAGTTCGGATATTGTAGCATATTTGCAGATTCATATTAGTATTCTCTTTTCTGCTGGCCCAAAGAAGTAAACGAGAGCACTTTCTTTAGCCAATATTAGCCCAGAAGCTTTTTACAGGGTTCCTGTTCACGGATATGGCAGCGAAACTCATATTGGGATGCTCGCCCATCCTCACAGAGGTACTACATTTCAAGGAGTTTTCAATTCCATATTAAAATATCTAACACGGCACAGTTCTAATATGCAGCAAGGAATATCCTCTTTTCATACCACGTCAGAATTTCTGTTCTTCAGGCGGAGAATCCTGGTCTGATAGAAGCTCCTTTAACTTTGGTGTTGCTTCAGTAGAATCGGAAAGAAGACCGCATTTAGAGAGTTCCGGAAATAGTAGTTTCAACTATTTCCTTGCCTCTCCACATTCCCTTGAAAATCACACGGATCTGCAGAAAGGAATTTCGCTGCTCAAGAAAAGTGTGGCGTGCATTACAGCATACTCCTGCAATTCCTTAGGTCTAGATATACCTTCAGAAGCTTCTACTTTTGAAGCCTTTGGTAAATTGTTGCTCATTCTATCTTCTTCAAAGGAATTACAGTCGATCAGAAACTCTCCAAAGACTGCAAGCTCAAGGTGTGCCTTTTTGCACTGATTTTTAATTTTTAATTTTATTTTGTGACTATGGATAGTTGGTTATACAAATATATTCATTATCTCCTATTTATGCAGCTTACTGGACGAACTTTGCTATTGTTGCCTTGAGAATATGCAGTAACTAAGTTATTCGATACTGACATGCAGTCTTAAACTGATTAGTGATGCAAACTTGGGTCATAGAAAAAAAAAAATTCAAATAGATTGCAGTATCATAACTTTAAGTAAAGATAATGCTGGTTTCGGACCCTTTTTTTTTTTTTTTTTGGGTAATTTCAGCAATTTGCATAGCTCATAGGATTCTTAAGACCTGCCCAATTTGTCGGCTAATACTGCACTGATCTTTTGTCGGTTTAAACCAACGTACAAATTGTCTGAGTTTGCCAAATACGAGTAAATCAAGTTTCTATTGTCCTGTATCTAGAAACAGAGAAATTTCGGCTAGACTAAACTGATATATTTGCATGATAAAATGCTCTTTTGTTGTTTGAGATGCTTTCTATAATAGTATCTCCATCTTTGCCAAGCTTCAAGTTCATTTCTAGTTAGGGTTTAGTTATAACTAGTTGATTCCTTGATGTTGTTTTGGATTCAACTCGTTGGTATTTTCTTCTTGCAAATTATCACTTGTATAATTTTAATGCAATTTTATTGTATTGCAGCACAGAAAAACAAGCTCAGCAGTTGAAGAGATCGGTGTGGAATGTTAGCTCGAGTGGCAGTTCTTCAAATACCCTAGCAGAGAGTGAGCAGACGATATCGGTGATCCTATTCCCGAGTTGCTTTTAACCTCGCTGCGCTTTACTCATGCCGTAAATATGACATCTCACAGTTTGTTTTTCTTTGCTGATCAGTCAACTGTCGATGATGACAACCTCCAAAATCCCAATTCGAGTTTTATGTTCACAGCTGTGATGGTCGATAAGTCGGAAAGCATTGTTGAAGGGTGGGATATTATCGAGCACGACGAGCATTGGACACCAGTTATGTTCATAGATGCCACAGAGAAATAATCTTCGCTCATTCTCACATTGACATATGCAAAGAACATCCTGTGCTCCATTTTCTCGCTCGATTCGCTTATTCTCATATGGATACATGTAAAAGAATGAACAAAACCCTCTTGTGTAAACATAGTTGAAAGTGCTCATATTCTCTCTTTGGTGCTTTATAATAATAAGCCAACGGAATAATAAGAAAACAATTAAAAGTGTTCATATTCTCTTTGTTTTTTGTTTTTGTTTTTCATGAATCTTGTGCTTGGGTTTCTTATATCTTCTAATTCTCTTTGGGCTTATGCATCATGATTTTTTATTTTATTTTTTTCATTTTCAATTAAACTAGACCAAAACAATTCAAAAACCTTTATTCGAAAGCACTGCATTTGGAGGTAGGATGTCATTTTAATTTTTGAGACATTTAAGATTGAATTTAATTTCAGTAAATTAATAGATGAATTTTCTTAATAAGCAGTTGACTTGAAAATATTAGATTGATAGACTGTTCACTATGAACGTTTTCTGATTTATCTTAATAATTGATAAAAAATTTTTTATAAGACCAAATCGATCACCTCTAAAATTAACCAACATAAATTGAATATTTAATATCAAATAAAAAACGCTCCATTTGGAGACTCAAGCTTTGCTGGAGCTCTGTAACTTCAGTGCACCACTTCGTACTTGTTGATGGTCCATCATCAGCTTCTATGCAGTACTTTGCCTATGGACTCCTGGCTCTAAAACCATAGATGATGCTTGCAGTTGCAGGTCCATCATCTCCCTGCACCCAACCACTTTTCACCTTTATCCTACTTCAAATAAATGGACTGCGATTAAATAAGATTTTTTTTTAAAAAAAAAACTAGCAGCTAATTTTAAGCTCGATTCCATCTTACTAATGGATCTTAAACTTGAATTACAACAAAAGAAGAAAAGTAGCTTCAACCAATTCTTTCAGTGGAAAACAATTCCACTTGTCAAGTTTCAAAGGTTCCCTGTCTCTATGAATGTTCTAAGGCAGTCATTCATTCATTCCAATCTGTGAACTGATTTCAAAAAATCCTAACAATGTTAAAGTGATGCAATGATTTTTATTTTATTTTATTTTTTCTTTCAGAAAATGATCACATTGATGCTCGAGAAAGAGAAGTTTCAGTGTGGATTCATCATCCTTCCATGAGTAAGATAAATCAGCAGCCCATGACAGCACAGTTGAAAACAAAGTCACCGGACTGCATGACGGCAATGGTGTTCCACTCAGGAGGCCCTCCGTTTGGGACCCAAGAATTCAGCTCGATCATCCCTCCGCGAAGCCCTCGGTGCCCTCCGATGACGAGCAACCGCTGGCCGCATCCTCGGAAGGCGATGCCCCAGCCATTCATGGAGTAAGACCTCTCAGGCAGCTTCCCCAGTGTTTCCCATGTGTTATTCCTCTTGTTGTACTTCACCACCATCTTGTCTGCGTATCGGGCAGCGTAGAGCTCATTGCTCACCACAGCCACGAGGGGCGGTGCACCATTCTCGCCGATTAGAGCATCGGACATGTTTGGAATCAGCCGCCAAGAGCCTCGTTTCGTATCGTACTCTTCACCGCACGTCAACACCTCCCTTTCGTTAGCCATTCCACCAATGACATAGAATTTCTCATCCATGAACACCCCTGAACACAACTTCCTAGCTCGATTCATGGCCGGCAAGGACTCCCAAGTCTGCGTCTCCGAATCATAGAGCTCCGCGGAATTCAGAATCTCGCGGCCATTGGTGCCACCGGCTACAATGGCCTTCCCCCCACGGCTAGCCGATCCAAACAGACATCTCGGCGAGTTCATCACAACTCCTGGACACCAGGAGTTGCTCAAGATGCTGTATCTCATGACAACATAAGAAGTCATCTCTCGGCCGAAGACGAGGAGATCAGTGCCCACGGCGAGTGACTCCTTGTCGGAGAAGGCAAAGGTTTCAGTAGGACTAGCCGGCATCGGAGGAACCGTTATCCAGCGCCGGCGGTAGGGATCAAACGCATGCCATTGGAGGGCAGTGCATGAGAAGTAGACCCAGTGCTCAGTGATCCCCTGCCGGCGCCGGTGCTGGTAGGCATCCCGAATCATGGAGCGGAAGGCACGGCTGACGGATGCAACCGCGCCGTAGTCCGACCGCGACAGGAGCAGCAAACAGCTGAGGATCAAGTCCCGGGTGAGCCTGTTGAAGGCGCTCGGATCGTAGTCGTCGCATGCCTCATTGCTTGTGCGGTGCGACAATTTCTTCCTTTTGCTTTGATCCTCCTCCTCTTCCGCCGCCATTTCTTCATCCAATTGTTGCCGTTTCTTGTTGTTCGAGGAGTCATGGAATCGATAAGCCAAGTAATGCCAATTGGATTCCTGGTCAGAGCTGCTCTCAAAAACCCTAGAGATCAAACAAGGGCGGTCTTCCAACATATCTGCAAATCTCAGACCAACTGGTAAAACCTAATTCCAGTCGAGAACAGCTTCAGATCCCTATTTCCCCTTTCCAGACATGATTCACTGGACTGAAAAAGAAAAAAGAACCCCACCCCAACAACTAAAGATCCAATTTTTATACTTCAGACATCAGAAAGGAGGGGGAAAAAGGAGTTTTGGATGGCGAAAAATCAACCTATGAATCTCACGATGGGTAAAAATGGAAGGGAGAGGGACGGGGAGACATCTGAAGCAAGAACTCGTACCGAAAATTTAGCCACAGAACAAAAATCTCAGCTGGAAAGATACGGCGTTTTCTCACAAGCTCGCATCTTCTCCATCGGAATCGGCCCCTGGGATCAAAATAAGAAGAAAACACTCGGATTCAGCACGCCCGGAACCAAAAAAATTATAGCAAAAAGGGCGGAATCAGATGGAGATCTCGAAGAGGAGAAGACAGAGATGGGCATGCTTACGATCGGTGTGGTACCGCCGGAGAAGAGAACTGAACGAGGAGGAAACGAGGCCGGTTTTAGGCACTAAACCACCGTCGTCTTTATTCTAACAAGCAATCCGCCTTCTTCACCGGCTCCCTTCTTCTTCGCTACCCCTTTTTATTTCTCAAATTGTGGATGAAAAAGAAACATTAAAGAACACAAGCAGGCCCTTATATTTTTCTTAAATTATTTAACAAAACTTCTTTTCGTAATTTTTTTTAAACACTCCGACTAATTTTCTTCCTTATTTGGTCGATTCGTTTACCAATCCACCTCTAGACATACTATAGTGGGGGATGGCAATTTTTTTTCACAGATTCGGGGTGCCGTGGGAAAAATCTAAAATAAAGAGAGTCGTTTCAAGAATGAGTTCAGGTTTTAGATTTTTTAAATACTCAAAGGGGATGGGTATGAAAATACTAACCCTATCACTGAATCTACTCCTATAATAATAATGATGGAGTTTGATATTTATTAAAATATTATTATATATGTATTATTTAATTAATATTATATTTATATGTTATTGGATTATTTTATTAATAGTTTTATTAAAGATGTTGAAAATTGAATTTTTTTTTTGCCAAGTTAATAAATAATGGACATTTGAAGGGGAGATATAGACGGAGAATCGGAGATGGGGATGAGGTGAGATATAATTCGGGAGTGGAGATGGGGATTGTAGAAATTGAGAAAGAAGAAAAAAGGTAGCCGTCTTTATTGATCAAAAAGTTGAAGAAGGATAAAGAATACAAGGGTTTATATAGAAACCTTAAACCCTAACTTGAAAAGTAAAAAGACTAAATTGCCCCTAAAGGC
>JBAMIE010000068.1:1908468-1927033 GCA_037177295.1 Kaempferia parviflora
TGTTTTCTTATTTTGTTTCTTTACATTTATAGTACTAAATCTGTAGTTTACATCGTCCAGGGACAGAACAAATTATTAGGTGAAACTATTTTAAAAAATTCTGGAGAAGGATACAGCAGTAATATTGGCCAGCATGCTGATTTTTCCAATAATGGAGAATATGCAGAGTTAGTAGGAGAAGACATGGATGTTCCAGAAATTGTCGAAGAGATACTTGAATTGTTGTTATCTAGCTTGCGTGACTCGGTATGTTAATTCATAATATGCTGATGTGAACTTATCCACTGGTTTAATCTTTTTCAAATTAAATATCTTCAGTTGACCTAAGACAAACATTTAGTGATTCCATCTTTGTATAACTTCAGCTCACATCTTATGGTAAGAAAATGTTGTTTATCGCTACCATCTCTTCCGAGTGTTTGATTGATTGGTAATGATAACCATGGTTTGAATTCTTATGCCATGATGATGCCATTGTTGAAACATATTGTTTTGGTAAATTACTAAAATCTGATGTTATTCAGCATATGTAATCTCTCATGAGCCAACAATGCTAACGCTAATGAGTATCATTCAGTGTTGGCGCTTGACATGCTTTAACAATTGTCATATTAGTTCAAGTAATGTTTATCATTTTCTTTTAGTTTGTTTCTTTAAATTCTAGTTCAATCGGTTATCTAATTGCGATAATCTAATTTTAATAGAAAACAAGTAGAAGTGGAAGAAGATTATTAGAGTAAAATTAATATAAATTTATCTCCACATGCACACATCCAAGTAAAATGATTTTTTTTTTTTATATCCAACTATCTTATTGATAAAATCTTTATAGAAACTTATAAAATCTAAGTGAAAGAGAAATAACGAATACCCTATGAATTCATTCCGCCATGCTACATGTTGAGTATAGTTCAATAAAATTTTACTTCAATGACTATCTAATCATTATAACTCTATTTTTAGAGATAAATAAACTAAGTGAAATAATATTAAAGGGGTAGCCTCATCTAAATTCATCTTAGCATACTTATGCCAAAGCACACTGAAAGTCAATGTAACACGTCGTGTACTCTTTTCGAACTGACAACAAATTCCAACGCAGAATGATACTAATCCTTGCTTCCATTCGATATATGACATTTGTTATGGTACTAGTCATGGTTTGAAATCTCCTACCATCGCAGTTGAAACATATCATTCCACTAAATCACTGAAACTCAATACCATTTGAAGGTGAATGAGATCGACTAGCTTGCGGATGTTCCAATATATGTGCCAGTGACAAATTGGAGGTTGGAGGAGGAAGGTGATGAAACAAAGAAAGAAGACATTGCCTGTGGAGTGGTATCAAGTTTTGATAATTTATTGGAATGATATATTTTGATTGTTTCGCCTGATATGGTACAAGATTTAAAATTATGATCAGGGCGGACAATGTCTACTTTTTATATTTCATCTCCTTCTTCATCTTCAATCTATTACTGGCACCATGCGTCGAAACATTGGCATGATACCAAAACAGTATCGTTCCTGTCAAAGACTGAAACTTCAACACGGCTTGAGATTTTGAACCTTGGTATTAGTAAAGTGTAATTAGTAGTTGAAATGCTTGTAATGTTGGTAACTATTGTTCTAAAGTTTTAATTCAAATGACTAATAATTGGTATAGAATTATACATGAAAGGAAAAAAAGTCAAGTGGATGTTGATTAGAGTACTAAATTTATTTGGATTTATCTTAGCATGTTTGGGAGAATGTTGATGTGTGTCAAGTGTCGGTACAACACGATATTGAAACACTGTTGGAGATCAAAACATTGGCACCAAACAAATTTTAAACCTTGATGGCAACAGAAATACTACTCATTAGTCAGGATGCAGGATCATTCACAAGACTGTATAATTTAATCTTTATTTTATGAGTTAAAATAAAACCTCATAAAATAAAATTTGAATGATAAGATTCTGTGAAATTTCACTTTAGTCATGGTTGTCTTTATACCTTTAGTTTCTGCCAGCATAATCATGATCATAATGCAGGATACAGTTGTGCGTTGGTCAGCTGCAAAAGGTATTGGGCGAATAACTGCACGCTTGACATCTTATCTAGCTGAAGATGTGCTGTCCTCAGTAATGGAGTTATTTTCGCCTGGCGAGGTTTGTAATTAAATTGCCTCTGTATCTCTTGCTAAAGTTATATATACTTTTTTGAATGCCATTGACATCAGCGTTCAAAGTGTTCGTTTTTCCTCTAGGATGTTAAAGGGCTTTGTATTATGCTCTTATCTTTACACTTGTTTCTGATTTTGATTTTAGTCTGAAGAGGTTCTGCGATTGATTCTGATTTTTCAGGGAGATGGTTCATGGCATGGAGGATGCTTAGCCTTGGCAGAGCTGGCACGGAGAGGGCTGCTGCTGCCTAGTAGCTTTGCTAAAGTAGTTCCTCTGATAGTGAAGGTAATAACTAATAACCATCATGTGTCACGATTTACTGATGTTTTGTTGCCTTGTTGATTACATAAGTATACTTATTTTAATATATCTATTGATCACTATAAGCTCTTACGATAGGGACCTCAAATTGTGTTTCTTTATGAATGATTTCTGGTGATCTGATTTATTCATATTTTGTCTTCAACCGAGGTTCAATATTAGTGTAATAATGGCATGCCCCTTATAAAGGTTTGGCTCGGTAGAGACTAATATTCTTCAATCTTATCATCCAATTTCAGCCTGTCTATATCCATCCTCAATTATAATACCTTTAGTGAAATATGACAGAAATAAGACCCGCTCGTCTTGTTGAGAATGATGAAGTTAGCCTTGCTGAAAGAGCATCTATTTTCAGGCTTTACATTATGATGTGCGTAGAGGTCCCCATAGTATTGGATCTCATGTACGTGATGCTGCTGCATATGTTTGCTGGGCATTTGGTCGTGCATATTCCAGCAGAGATATGAAAGATACTTTGGAACAACTTGCTCCACATCTTCTAACAGTTGCTTGTTATGATCGAGAGGTTAGTATTATACTCTATACTCTTCTGCATAATGAGAATTCACTAAATTTGTTAATGAAGTCTTGGCATATATTTCATAATATTTTCTATTTACTACAATTAGCCACTCTATCTGATGTTGGTAGGTTAATTGTAGAAGAGCAGCCTCAGCTGCCTTTCAGGAGAATGTTGGAAGACAGGGAAACTTTCCACATGGCATTGAGATAGTCAATAAAACAGATTATTTCTCTCTTGCCTCACGGACAAACTCTTATCTTGATGTTGCTGTCTCTATAGCTCAGTATACAGAGTATCTCTACTGTTTTGTGGACGAACTGTTGTGCAGCAAAATTAATCACTGGGTATCTCTTTTTTTTTTTTTTTTTTTTTTAAACTTGATTTAGCCTCTAGTTCTGAAATTTATGATTGATATATTCTTTGATCCTATGAGATTTGTGATAAATTACTTATAATTCAAAATTGTACCTAAATTGTTATGGTTTTACAATGACCTAACTGATTAAAGAAAAAACAGGATTTGTTTGGAGTTAGGAAAATCACACCAGTTCTATAAAATAGTAAAGGACAAGCCTTGTCATACCAACTATATTTGTTAGCTCTTGGAGAACATCTCTAGTTGTCTGATTGATGCAGCATGGAATAATTGGCTTTCCTTAATCAGTCTCATGGAAGTTGGCATGCCTTAATTGGTAACCTTGCAGGAGAGAATGGATAATATTAGGATAGGAACTTATATTATTGCTTGAATCAATGAACAATGGATTGAGCCAAGTAAAATAAAATAAATACATTTTAAACTTTTAAAGAAGTTTGCTTCATTGGCCATATCTACCCTGTTTTGCTCAAAGTTAGAGTCCTGATATTGGAACTAGTTAGATTGCCACAATCTCCCTCACTTTAAATCTTGACATTCTTGTCAAGCCTCAAACTTAAACTCAGCCTAGAATCATGCTTAATTACTTTTGAGGCTGATAGTGGTTCCACCATCATGCAGGAGAGCTTGCTTTGATATTATGTTGAGAGGAATATAGTGTTATACTGATGTTGTTAAAGGGATGTATCATACAATATGTATAGGGTTCTCATGTAATAATCAATACCTAAATATTAAATACAGCATTAAACTCATAATATCTATAATAAATTTTGCCAATAATTCTAGTAACTCTAACAAGATTGAATGAAGGACTAAACCTACTACAAATACTAAATGTAGTAAAGGCCCCTCGTGTCACTTATGAGTGATGACTTAGCCACATGAGGATTAGGGTTAAGATTTATATTAATAGGTTTAAACAAATTTTTATGTTGGTTGCTCTGACCTAATGCAACCATCAACTATTTCATCTGGGCTTAGGACTGGCATCAATATTACTTTATTTCTTGGCTTAATTAATCAAATTCCTCACCGAACAAATTGTGATGATCTGCTGATTATTGAAATTGAATAGTCTATGCATAGCTCATATCTGATTTTTCTTGAATATGCTACTTGCCTACTTGTTCTTTTACCCGGTTTCTCTAAGTTTCATCTACAATAACCATTAATTATGTATGCAATACATTACCTAGTGTTTTCATCTAAACTCTGATAAAGTTAGACTGCCACCTCTTAAGTTCATGCTTACGTTGGTACTTATCAAGTTATTATGAATTACCTCTAAGTAAAATAAACTATATTTTCTGAGTCTTGATCAAAATTTTACTATCTCATAACTAATTATATAAAATTTTGTTTCATATAACAAAGTAACAATGTCTTTTCTGTACAATAAGCATAGCCATGGGTTAGATATTCATTCAAGGATTTTTTATTTCACTCCCTTGCGTTTCACAACCTTCCTTTTCTTTTTAGGACAAGAGCCTGAGAGAACTAGCTGCAGAGGCACTTTCTGCCCTTGCAAAGTATGATCCTGAATATTTTGCAGATCATGTTCTTGGAAAATTAATTCCTAGTACTTTATCATCTGACTTGTGCACACGCCATGGTGCTACATTGGCTGCTGGAGAACTTCTTCTTGCTTTGCATAGCCACGGCTTTGAGTTTTCTGCAGGTAGATGCTTGCACTCATAGACCTCATTAATATGCTTCTCTATTGATGCAAGTTGGATATTATCATCAAAAGACAATATTTTCCTATGTTTTGTTCACATGTTCAAGTTTGTAGAACCTTTGATAAATTATCTGACCTTTTTTCAGCTGTGTTTTAGTAACTTTGGTGACTTCAAATGCCTTTTATTTCTTATCCAACAATGAACTATATGAATGCTTTGATTAGCTTGAATTTATGCTGGATGGCATTTCCTATCTATAATAATTGAGAAGGACATGCCTGCATTCTGAAACAGATAACTGATGCTTGCATGCATATTCTGCGATTTATGGTTTGATCAATAAAATCGTGAGAGTTCTTGTTAAGATCAGAATTACATATGTTTTTTCCTAGAGAAAGTGCATGCCTTATTTGCTTATAATCCTTTAACTATTTCCAACCCTGTATCCTGGATAATTCTCTTTTATATATTTTGTGGTTTTGCTTTTCCTTATAGACAAACAAAAGTCTTTATCCGGTGTTGTGCCGGCAATTGAGAAAGCTCGCCTTTATCGAGGAAAGGGAGGAGAGATCATGCGAGCTGCTGTTTCAAGATTCATCCAGTGTCTCTCTCTCTCCAAAGTATCCTTGAATGATAAGACAAAAAGAAGTTTACTTGATACTCTAAATGAGAATCTAAAGCACCCCAATGCACAGATACAGGTAAAATTTCTTTAAATTGGAACTTCTCTTCAGATCCTCTGGTCCACTTTTTTGTGGTCGCTTCCTGGTCCACATCACGAGAACCATTGGATCAGATCAGGAGGGACCAATACATGGATCCATGATCTGATCCAATGGTCCTCGTGATGTGGACCAGGAAGGGACCACAGAAAAGTGGACCAGAGGATCTCAACTGATGTCCTTTCCTGAATTCTCTAATAATTCTGCAATATAACTTGTTATGTATGGATATGTTTATTGCATGCCAATTAATTGTTGCAGTCATATGGTCTCTAATGGATAAAATTGCCTGTCCAGTTATCTGCTGTTAATGCATTAAAGCATTTCATCCCTGCTTATCTTGTTATGTTGGGCGATAAAGCTGCTAATGAGGTAACTTTAAAGTACCTGGAACTCCTAGATGATCCAAATGTGGCTGCAAGAAGAGGTGCAGCACTGGCCCTTGGCATCTTACCTTATGAATTCTTAGTACATAAATGGAGATCTGTTGGAACAAAGCTTTGCAGCTCCTGTACCATTCAGGTATTATGTCAGCTATTTGGAGGAAACTTTTCAGCAGTATCAGTCATTCACTAGATGCCTTTGTATGCAGCATAAGCCAGATGAGCCAGATGCTGAAGCACGTGTAAATGCTGTCCGTGGATTAATTGCAGTCTGTGAAATGCTGGCAAATTCTTCCACTGATGACTTTGGACAAGAATTGTCCTCTTTGTATTTATTTATCAGAAGTGATGTGATGCAAACTCTGTTTCAAGCTCTTGATGACTATGCTGTTGATAATAGAGGTGATGTGGGCTCCTGGGTGCGTGAAGTTGCTATGGATGCTCTTGAGAGGTGCATGTACATCCTATGTAAGAGAGATATTATTGAATCTAGAAAATCTCTTGAGCATCATGGTGAGGCATACCATTCTGACGGCCAAACAACAAATCTTAGCCCCAGGCTTGTTGGCCCAGAAATTACTGCAAACTTAGTTGGTGGCATAGCAAAACAAGCTGTTGAGAAAATAGATAAAATAAGAGATATAGCTGCCAAGACTTTGCAGAGGATTCTTCACAACCAAAAGTATTTTGTTCCATTTATAACAGATAGGGAAACACTAGAACAATTTATTCCTAATGATCCAGAACTGAAGTGGAGTGTAAGTGTTTTGTTGATAATTTCCATGCTTGGTCATCATCAAAATTCCTTTGCGTTTCCAATTGATTATTTGATCATCTAAGCTTTTGTTAGTATAATGAAGTATTTTAGTTCTGCTATTTTTCATTACTTGATGGATGAATCCTTCTGAATTGTAATTTTCTTATCAATCACAGTAAGCAATTTCTTGAATGTATGCTGCTCAATGGTTACTAACTTACTATTAAATTCACAAAGACAGCACCAAACTGTTAGGACAAACAGTTTTCTTGTGTATTGTACTGGTAACTAATGGCTGGAAAGCAGCTACCTAATCATTTGTTCTGTCATTTTTTTTTCATATGAAATATTCCTGTCATTTTTCATTTATTTTTCCTCAAAGTTAGAAAAAGTCAATCTTGTCTGTACTTTACAAATTTATCCTTTCATATTCTTGCAATCACAATGTAAGCAACAGAAACATAAGTTTTAGTTTATCTGGGTTTGCTGAATGAATCTTTTCAGCCATTGTGCGCTATAGGGCCACATTATTAGTGAAACTATCAGCAACCAAAGCTCTTTGTGATTGTATTTCATGATCTTGTCTCTATAATATTCTTGTATACCTTTGATATTTAGATGGACACTTTTGGTAGTATTAAATTATCTTCTTTTATGAATTACTTTTGATTTCTTCTATTCTATAAGAGCCAATAATTCTTACATATATATTTTATTCTATCAGGTCCCATCTGTTTCTTTTCCACGCTTGGTGCAACTTCTACGAATCAACAGCTATAGCAGATCTGTGCTTTCTGGTTTGGTAATCTCTGTTGGTGGATTGCAGGAGTCTTTAAGTAAAACCTCCGTGACAGCATTGCTGGATTATCTCCAGGTGTCGGAATCTGATAAAAATGAAGAGCGAAATCTCAGAGAGCATTTGTTGAGTACTGGTTTTCTTTGGATTTTGCAAGAATATCAGAAATGTGACAGGGTTATTACACCAACTTTAAAGGTATGGAAATATATAGCATAAGATGCCAATTATTTGCATAGAACTATGGTCTTTAAACGGTATATAGGCAGTCTGAAGTTGGCCTTTGAATAATGCAAATGTCACATGGAAAAATTAACTCTCTATGTATAAGAGATAACATGCATATGATATGTACATTTCTAATAATTACCAGTATACGAATATATAGTGCTTATGCAAACTCCTTTTAAATCTAAATTGTTAAATAACTATTCTTTTAAACATATCATATTTATTCACACTTCTATTCTCAGTCAACTATGTCTTCCCTTCTCATATTCTTGATTAATTTTTGAACAAAATTAGACCAAAACTAGATAGGTCATTTCCTCTCAACTAATCTATCTCTCTATGCATTAAAAATAGTTTTTTTCCAGGTGAGTTGATTGATTGAGGTAATCTGTCACTGCATTTGAATATGCGGTCGTATGCAGTCTGGTAAAGCACTGCATGCGGCCACATGAAACACATTCATAGAACTTTAAAACCTGTCTTACCATCAATATACATTTTTGTTGTCATATGCTTTCTCTTAACATTTAGATTCATGTTCACAAAGACGAATCTACAAACTTGGAGTACACAGCTTGCAACATTCTTGTTTTGTTTGATTATCTTGTTTGCTTGTTATACATACTGTTGTTAGATTTGATCTTCTGCCTACTTTACAATCATTGATGGATTACCTTTTTTTTATTGTTGTATTTTTTTTGTACTGCACAACAAGGTTTGGGACTCTCTAACTACTAATGCTCTCGTGGTACATGAAACTTTTGCATTATGAATGTTTTCTCTACATTGTTTTTTCTCAGGCTGGTAAACTTACGACATATTTGTCATCAATATTGACTCTCCCATCATTATACTTTTCATATTTTGATTGTTAGCTGTCTTGACCATTCATTTTTTCCGATGAACAATTATTTTCTAAATAGTATGTACTTGATCTGCTGCAATATGTTCCTTTCTAGCAGAGCTTATAAATAAGAAAGTAGGTCATTTTCTGTGTTAGTTTATGGAGGGACTCCTACTGGAATTCTTTTCAACTATTTTTCTCTGAACTTATTTTTGTTTAATTATTTAATTTTTTGGTTTGTATTTCTATGTTTTTTATGCTTTAGTACTGATGATAGGATTTGCGGGGTTTGCATAAATGCTAATTACATTGTAAGGAAACCTTGCTTCCAAATGAAAATTAATTGTTTGCCCACAGTTTCCTATTAATGTAAATTGGAGAACAATATTCTGTATCTTAAACCCAGTAATATTAATGTTGAATACCAATTTGCATATTTCTTTCATTTGCTGTGAAAGGTCTAATTAATTTTGTATTTCTAACACAAATTCAAACTTGTGCGTGTGAGGCAATATGGGTGTTACTAATGATATAAGTTAACATACAATTCAATTATGAGATAATATTTGTCTAGCTGGTCCCATATACTTGTGACAGTTTGTTTTTATTGTTGTGGTTCTAACAGATTTCCTTTTCCCTCTTCTATTTCTTCATTTGTTTTGCTGCAGACCATTGAGATTCTCTTTAGCAAAAAAGTTCTCTTGAATATGGAGGTAGGTCCTGCTACAGAATTCTCACATTGTAATGTTGAATATTTAGTTATGCAATTTTGTGATAGTATCTCATAGCTACCATGCCAAGTTCATGATTTTTGAAGTTTTGAGCATGTTTGTCAAAATTAATTTAGATCGGGATTAAATGACAAATGGAAATCTATATGGCCCACATAGGAATGGTGGGGTTGGAGAAATTACAATCATCATGATTTTTTTTTTTAATTTTAAAAAAATCGAATAGTTTCACACATGAGGATACAAGATAACAAATGATATTTTTATTTTTGAGGAAACGGAAAGATTGAATGCTAAGACCCCCCATTATATAATACATAAGTATGTTAAATATGTATATATGGGAGCGAGCTTTTGCAGTTATGCAGATTCAAAGTTTTTGACTAGAGCAACAATTTTCAACAACTTTACTAATTTTGGTAGAAGCCACCTTCAATGATCTCTCACAATAAAGATGTATATTATATTATTATATTCATTAATTATTGGATTATCTATTATATAAAATAAATATAAAATAGTATCAATAACATTATAGTAGTAAAGCATATTATATATATTATCAAAATATTTATAATATCACATTTATTAATAATAATATTTTTCTTTATTATTGTTATTATTTGGTTAGTAGTATCAAATTAGTAACGTTCTTTGATAACATCATATTTTAAAAATATTATTAGGTAATTTAATATATTATTTTTGAATAAACAATGAATGACATTTATTGCCATAAAATTATTAAAACAATAAAAATATATCAGAATTCCTGTATATATGATTTAAGTGGGGATCTCAATCACATCTAATCAAAGCTTGTATATAGGTAGACATTTTTTGGCTAATGTTGAATGATAGAGATATTGTCCTCTAGATTGTGTCATTGACCAAGAGAAAGATATGGATGAAAAGTTGGGTCTTCTAGATGGTAGATGTTAGCAACTAGGTTGAACATTCATCTCATGACAAATCTTGAATCGTGACAAAGCTAACAGTTTCTAGCTAGAATTTAAGATAGCAACAAAAATTCACATCCCCTTTCATGACATTAAATTTAAGATGAGATTGTTAGAAAGTAAGCTAGATTGGTCAAATTTTCTAAATTCAACTTAATTTCACCAAATCACAACCAATTTCATCATTTTTCACCCTCAATCAATTTAATTGATTTCATCTATTTTCTTGTGGGCAAAAACACATTTTTGGGAAATTTCTTAAAATCTCTAATTTTTAAAACTTCACTGTTAATGTTTGTGAGATGACTGATTTCTCAACAAATCAACCTTTCTCGAGACCAATCCTAAACCTTTGCCGAGACCAATTCAATTTGGGCAATCTATTTCACTGCCAGCTGATTTGAAAACTGTGTTATAAGTGTCAATGTTTGTGAGATGGCGCCAATCTCTTCAAATCAATTTGGGCAATCTCTTCAAATCAACCTTTGTTGATACAATCCAATTTGGGTAATTTGTACCACTGTCAGCCAATATAGAATAGTGGGTCTTAGTTTCAATGTTTGTGAGATGACAATATCTCAAGAAAGATTGAATTAACCTTTGTCAATACCAATCTAATTCTGCAATCTACATCACTATTAGCCTATTTGAGAAGTGTGGTTTTGAGTGTATCTAAGGCTACTAAAGGCATCTACTCACGATTCAGATAGTTTAACATAACTAATCACAAGAAATAGTCTAATTTGCTTGAATTCCATATCGAGTTGAAATTTGGTAAAGTTGTGCATCTCATGTTTGTCATCCTTTCCTCACTGTTGGATTCAACCAGTTAACAACAATGGGAGATGTATTTTTATTTACTCTTTTTATGACTTAACATGAATAAATGGTTCTGCAGTCCAATATCTACTGAAACACTTATTTCCCTCTTCAAAAAATTCCTTGGGAAAAAAAAATACTAAATCTAGATAAGTAATAATAGGCTTGAAAAAGGGTGATATATGAGAGAACTTTGGATGGATCAATTTTCATTTTTTTTTAATTTCCAACAAAAATTCCTTGAAGGTTTGTGCACCCTGTCCACAGACTAATATATCGTACATCGAACAGGGCCATACCCAGGAATTCTTTAGTGGCATTCTGCAATCTCTCACTGTCGAGTTGAGAGCATCAAAAGACTTTGCTAAGCTATTGGCAGGCATATCCATACTTGGCTACATTGCTTCTGTAGTGGAACCAAACAATTCTCGAGCATTATATCAACTTCTGTTTTATCTTGCACACCGGTATCCAAAGGTAGTGATGTATATAACAATGCGTTTAATAGATTTCTTCATTTTTTTTTAGTGCTCAGCGCTATTGATCTTGTATTTGTTCTGTATGATTTTGTCAAATTTCAGATACGCAAGGCTGCTGCAGATCAGGTCTATCTTGTCCTACTGCAGAATGAAAATCTTATGCCGGAGGATAAGATAGAGAAAACACTTGAAATCATCACTGAAACATGTTGGGAAGGTGCCGCGGAGGAAGCACGAAATGGGAGGTTCCAACTATATGAAATAACTGGTTTCAAATCCGGCTCTAGTCAGGAGGCTACACACAAGGAATTGAGCAAGGCCGGCGAAAAGAACACTAAAATAACTGATGAGAATGAGTCATACTCCTCGTTAGTTGGCTTCAGTGGGTTCTAGTGATCCGCTTTTGTAATTTATAGTGTGGCTAGTTTCTCAATCACGCTGAACCTGGCTAATTCATCACTGAAACTCAGTCGTCCTGGCGGGTTCTAGTGCTCCACATATCATTTACTCGTCACTTTGATTTATCGGTTAGCGCTTGGATTTTTGAGCTCTTTTCCTGGTTGCTACTTGCGTGCTTGTTCCTGCAGCTTTCTTAAGGGGAAAATAGGTGATGAAATGGTATAAACTAGAAGCATTTTAGTGAAATTGCTGTGACTTGCGACTTCAAACAGAACTTCTACGCAAATGCATTATTCAATTGTCTTTGGAAAACGGTTAGTTTGGGCAGTGCAACGAAATTCACTGATTTGCAGGCAAAAGGTCGTTGCTGAACTTCTGCTGTAGCAGTTATTTTATGACTATTATAATAATATCAGAATAAAAATATTTTTATATAAAAATATTTTTATATAAAAATATAATAAAATATCTTTTGTCTTTTTAAAATAAATCGATTCAAATAATTAGGGGCTCCCTTTATTTTTTGATCAACTAATTATATTAAATTCTCGTGTAAACCATTTATTCATTGTTTCTTGTTGTAAAATCTCACTCGCTAAGAAGCTTTCCAGTAAGTGACATCGCCATAGCGCAGCTGGTAAATGAGCATTGTGGTGAACCCATAAAGTAAAAAAAAAAAAAAAAAAAAATTATAAACCCAGTTAGTTTTATTTATTATCTCCAGAGTGGTCGGTTCGGTTCTATGAAAATTTTTTACCGACTATTAAAGTAAATCGGGAAGCACTTACGGTCTAGAAGTCTAACGTCTCTTAATTACGAGTTTCATTTGGAGGATGAACCCACAAAATAAGGTTTATGCCGTGTGAAATTTCTTGTGCACATTGCTGCGATGTTTAAGCCTGGAACCACGTGCACTTATGTGATTTATAATAGTAAATTTTGTTATTTATGTACATATAACATGTTAATTTTTAAAATAAAATTTACTTTGATTAAAAAAACTCTAAATCTCAAATTTATATCCACTTGGGTCCATCATCTAAAACTAAACCAATCCAAACATCCCCACATGAAATCTAAAAACCCTAATTTGAATCTGATTTTTTTTCGAGACAACTTAGAACGGATTGATGGGTCAAATTCATTTTAACACCGTCAAGGAGTGGGACTGAACTGTACACTCGACGCAAGCAAAAAACCATTTTTCTAATAAGTGGCATCCTTTTAAAGTTATTATATATAAATAAATATGGAGTGAATATAATTTACCATAATTAATAGAAAAATTCATATGGATGTATCTTGCACAGCTTGCTTCCTACACTAGTTACACAAAAAGTTCATGTATTTACTATCTTTAGCAAGCATTATAGTGGTACTACTGTAGTAATTACATGGAAAATTCATGTATTTACTATCTTTAGCAAGCATTTTTAGTAATTATTATATTAGTAAGCAATCATATTTTGATTTGTATAATTAAATTATTTTGATATGTATGATATACTATATATCATATTTGGCACCAAAATAATTTTTCAAAAGTTAAATATAATAAGTCACACTAAGTTTTAAATTATTAACTCTAAGATCATCTATATCTTAAGCAAATCTAATTTTTGATATCATGAGCAAAGAATATTGATTTCGATGCCATATTTTTGAAGATATTTAGATAGTTTTAGGCAAAAAAAAAAAACATTTCTATTTAATAATTTTTAGCGTTTTATTAACTTTATAACATAAATAATTCCCTGTTTTGAAAATAAATAAATTAATTAATTTAAATGATTGGTTTCCCTAAATAAGGCACAAATATCTAGCAATTAATGCCAATTAAATTATATGCATGTATGTTATTATCAAAACTACCTGAATTTAAGTATTTAACTATTTAATTAATTGTATTTGTGTTATTGGCATAATGACCATTTGGATAAATTTATTTTGGGCGAGCGATTCGCCTTTTATCACATTTAGATAAATTTATTTTAATAATTTAAAAGATCAAAATAAGATATATATATATATACATATATATAATTAATTAATTTAAAGTTCGAAAATTAATAATGTTAAGGATTTGGTTTGTAACACTTCACTCTCTGGCCTTTTTTTATTATTAAAAGTTGTACAGAGAGAATAAAATTCACTATTTAATTAATTATGCTAGTTTTCCGGCTGTAGCCGGCGGCGATCCTGCTGCTGACGCTCTCGAACTTGGCGGCGTGGCAGGGGAAGGTGATGGCGCCGGAGTAGTGGAAGCCGAACACCTCTTCCGCCTCCCGCAGCAGCTCCTTGAACAGGGGGTGGTTGAAATAGACGGTCGGCACGACGTACCGCCTCGGCCGGTCCCCCTCCTTCTCCGCCACGTACACGGCCAGGTGCCCCTTCGGCGGCGCCCTCCACTCCTCCTCGAGGAGCGGCGCGCGCTCCCCGACTGCTGGGTGGCGGCGCAGGCGGCGCGAGATACCGCGGGCCCACTCGCACATCCTCCTCGCCGCCGCCGCAGAGGCTTGGCCGACCCGTGAACGCCGGCGGCCGCAGGCGTGCCCGTTGCGGCGGGGGAAGAGGCGGCGCCAAATCCGCACGAGGCGGCGGCCGACGCGGAACCCGCCCCTGTACATCCCCATCGGCGATCCAATTATTTTCCACCCAAACGACGCGCGGTATGCGACCGTCGATATAAAGAAGAGTATGCGACGGGGTGCAAATTGCACATAAGGACAAGTCTCTCACGGCTCACGCATCCATGATCCATCCATTAATTGCGTCATTTAGAGCGGAATTAAAAGAAAGGGAGCCGCAGATTAATTTATGGATCATGTTGTACGGTCCCACCGCATTTGGAATCGGAACGGTCCGTACGAACCGGCGAAAAGGTCCCGCGCGTGTTCACTTGGAAGGAAAGGTGAGGATTGATAAAATAAAAAAAAAAAAACGAAAAAAATAGTAGCTGACGACCTCTTGTTTATTTGAGAAAGTAAACAGAGGATACGAATTTTCTTATATTATTTTCTTAACAAAAATGAATTAATAAAGATGAGGACTGGATTGTAATAATTGATAGGGTCCGGGGTAATTAGGTCATTTAAGGAAAAGGCAAAGTTTAACTTTAATTGGAAGCAATTCTAAGGATTAAACACGTGCTTCCTCCTTTCTCTTCCTGCTTATCCATTCTTACCAGCCAATACAGATTTTTCTTGATTCCTTGTCTCTCTCTCTTTTTTTTTTTTGTTCCCTTTGGTTTTTTTTTTTCTTCCACTCAAGCAAATGCTTGGAAGAGGGAGAGAACTGCCAATAATTATTTGGTTAATATTCCTCACTTATCATAAATATTTACGAGTATTTATTGGATTTTGTTAGTTGCACACTTGCACTATTATAATTAAATTGTTCATGTGATTTAGTTTTAAGTAAATTAATTTAGTTTGCACGTTTTTTTTACGTAACAATATGTGGTTGTGATTGTATGCAGATGTATAAATGGGCATGAATCGCCAAATTGAATGAATGGCAAAGCTTACTCAAAAAGTTGGTCATAAATTGAAAAACAAGTGTACAGGTCTGTAAATCTCATCCTGATGCGGCGACACAAGTCCACCTTGACACAGAACGATGATCTTGAAACCATCTCCTAGATTTATTTTCATAGAGAAACGATTGCCACAAAGAATAACAAACATAAAAAATTTGCCGGGGAGTTACTCGGCAAAACCACTCAATGCCTAAGTTAACATGGTCTTCGATAGGAGAGGAAAGTAATTGTTGCAGACTTGCTGTCTCAGAAATTTCTTGTTTCAAGAGGCAATTTTTTACTTTGTCAGCCAAAAAAATCATTTATAACAAATAGAACCCTCTAAAGCTAAAAGTGTTTGCCCAGTAATCAGCATTGTGAGTCTGTGAGTTCTAGAAAGAGCTATATGATACAAACGAACAGCATGCTATGAAGATTATGAATGCAACAACTGGAGTGAAATAAAGTAGTTCCAGCTAATTTCAATTAGCTGCAATGGCCTTATTCAGTCAACCTTATTTATAAATAGCTAATTAGGCACCATTGAATCCGCGTTGACCTAAGGACGGGTTGGCAGGACGCAGGAGGCGAGCGAATCGCCCACATAATTAGGCACCATTGGCATGTTCTTGCAATGACAGAAACTTAAAAAAAAACAAGTTTAGTAGAGACTTGAGATGATGTGCAGTATCCTCTAATGAAAATATCATGAATGGAGCCTAATTCCATAATTGCTATTGCCAGGAATAACTAGTCTCAGTTAGCAGACATTGAAGAGATCAGATCCCTGAAAAGTTAAACAATACATGGCTTAAGAGACGACATGGAAGCTAATATTACCCTATGAAGGGGGGCAACAATCTGCCAATCGGGTTTTATCAACGGCGTTAATAAAACCAGTCTAAATCCAAGTAAAACCCAGTTTTGAATGGTTTCAGATCTGGAAAATTGTGCTGCTGTGAATGAAGATGAGGACTGAGGCTGTGAAATTTGTGATGTCTTGAAATTGAATTAACTTCTTAGATAAAGTAACCTGAATTCTCTAATAAGCCTGTAGCTGAAGACTCTAGTCATGTTGGTGCCCTGGACGATCAGAGCGGATCCTCTGGTCCATAATTTATGGTCCCTTCCTAGTCCACATCAGAAGGGTCGTTGGATTAGATCAGGGGTCCATGTATTGATCTCTCCTATTGATCTCTTCTGATCTGATCTAACGACCCTCCTGATTGTGGACCAGAAGAGGACCAGGAATTATGGACCAGAGGATTTTCTCTCCTGGCCGATCTACTAGTAGTAGTTGAAAATTTGATTTTTGAACTAAAAATTCTCTAACATGAGTTTTTTTTATATAATATTAAGGGTATAGTATATAATTGGTCACTTTCATAACAATAGCTTTTGAAATAAGTGGTTAGTACATCAACTTTAACATAATAATAGACTACCTTTTGAGATATGTGATTAGCCCATCAACTTTAATATAGTCCCAGACATAGTATGAGTAGAATGGTCAAGGTAATCTTGTCCCTGTCAAATATATATATATATATATATAATCTCAGCAATTCAAGTGTTGGGTTTATGTCTCTCAAGTGAAGTACACACCAAAAAAAAAAAAAAATGGTATGTGCACTTAAACAACAGGTTAAGATTATTAGCCACTGACCAAGCAGTTTGCTTGCGGAGGCTTATTATCAAATACTAACTCCTACCAAAAATCATTTTAAAGTTAAAGAATGACCTACATGTAACCGTAACCAAACTGAAAGATCAATTTTGAAAAGTTTAGACCTTTAGGAAGTAATTTAATTCATGCTTTCAAGAGCAGGAGCTTATTCTTTTATCTTGTTCGTTTTATTTTACAATTAGAAATTAAGATCAGCTCAACAACCTCTTGCTGACTTAAATTTGGATCAATAATCATTGAGCATAGCAGAATTGCTCATTCAAGGCTTGATATTCAAGTAGGAAAACCATACAATAACAGGGCAGTTGAGCAAATAATTGGTATATGAAACTACACATACCCTCATTTCTCTAAAAGAGCATCTCTTCCATTCCTGACCAGAAAACTATTCTGTTAGTGGATCTGCTTAAGATGTAACCATGCATCTAAGCTGTGAAATTTGGAGAAAAGTGATTCCAACTAACAGTCAAAGACTATGTTTAGGAATTGTAACAGTCACTGGAGTAGAATGCTATAGTTATAAGTCGGAAAGCAATCAAACTTTCTAGAAGAGTAAACTCCAACAGAAACTGACCACCATATAAAACAGTCAACAGTATAAAGGCTCACTACTCAACGAAAGAGTATGCTCAAATTGAGCACTTCGTTTACCATCTGCAGTAACTGCAGTCCATCAATCTGCCATAACCGATCACGCCAGACTCCTGAAGATAATAACACTCCAACAATATAAACAAAACGATGAAAATAAACACAGAAATGCTGATCAACTTTAAAAAATTACCTGCATTGATCATTGGTTATATTGTAAATGTCTGCTCAGCTTTCGTGATTGTCAAGGCAGCAATCCCATGAATAGCAACTTGATTAAAATGCATTGTTGAGGTTCTTAGCTCAGGTCTAGACATCTTGTACGCCATCAGTAACATTAGATATAGAATAGCATAACCAAGTCCATGTACCTTGATCCTGTCCGGAAACGTGGCTGGATGGAAGACCTTGAGGGATGGTGGATTGTTGGATTAATGGGTGAAGTGGAAAATGGGAAGATGGTAGGAATTTAGGTAGGACGATGAAGTGGGGTTAGGAATAGTGTGGATGAGGGATTGGGTATATGAGTACTTTGGATTTCACCGTAATGAGGGAGGAGAGTTTGATAGGTAGATGA
>JBAMIE010000068.1:1967020-1981819 GCA_037177295.1 Kaempferia parviflora
CTTCTTTTCTAACTCCTTCTAGCTTGAGTTAAGCTAGTTTATGCTTATGTATACACATGCTTAGGAGTTAATTAAGATTCAAATAAGCATGTTTAGAAGTTCATAGAAGTTTTAATTCCGCAAAGTTATTTTATGAATTTCTACCTTCCATAAGTGCAAGTTAAGTAAAGATAAGTCAGTAACGATCACCCTTAGAGAGTAGTAGCTGAGGGTGGTCGTTACAGCTAACCCGTTCCTAGGCCAACACGGAGGAGGTAAATCACAGGTGGCTACTAGCCATTAGTGTAAATGGCTAAAGCATGAGGGAGGTATATGTTTGGACGCGCCGAGTTTTGACCTCAAAACTTCATGTGACAATCTCCCATGCCTTAACCATTGCACCTCCCCTAGGGGACAAGAAACTTATTTTCAAGTTAATAGATATAGTGGTGCTTCCCACAAATCGTATCAGACAAAGGAAGAAGCGGTGACAACTTTTAATGCTTATAGAGAGAAACAACATGCTCCATTCACCTCTAGAAGCCAAAATAGTTCTACCTCAATTTCAGAGTCAAATTTAGCTGTCACTTCAAGTTCCAATAAAAAACACTAGCAAAGCGAAGAACTAGCCAAGTTAATACATGCTCAGTTACATTTAGCTAATGAGTATCATGATAATGCACTAAAGATTGCTGTGATTTATGAAGATATAAAAAAAAACTAGATTCTCTTAATGTTGATGATTAGTAGATTTGTTTTAGTTGGATGAATGTATCGAATTGAAAGTAGTGTTTTTTTTTTCTATGTAATTTTTCTACTATGTAATTGTTCTCAATCTTAACTTTAAAGTATTAGTTGCTTATTTGAAAATTTTTTGTTGGATGATAGAGTTTGTTTACCGCATTGAATGGACTAGTCCTAATTATAAATTTTTTTGTTTGGGATGAGTGGATGTCGATTTTTTTTATGTCATTGAATGGGGCCCCTCATTGAATGGATCAGCCCTGATTTGTTCGAGATTGAATCAAAGCTTCACATTACCTTGTTTTCAAACCCTTTTGCTTTCATGGGATGGATAAGTTGTATATATCATTTTTAAACCTTACGTTAATCATGAACAATGAGAATCCCTTTGAATAATGAGATGGATTGATTAAATGGAGGTTCATTAATTCAGTTTGCTCCATAAGTTACATCTCTGATTCTTCCTTCCAAAAAAAGTTACATTTTCATTGCTTTCATGTGATGGATAATCTTCCAAGAACCGCTTTGAGAATCCAATTTGTTCAAGAAGAATTCGATATCTAACTTCTTACATTGAAAAAAATATAGCAACAATACACATACATGACAACAATAAACACTGGAAAAAAATACAATAACAAACACATACATGGCAACAATAAAACTGAAAAAAAAAATCAGCAACAAACATGTACACGACAACAATAAAAACTGAAAAAATATACAGCAACAATACCAATACACGGCAGGAATAAAAACTGAAAAAAAAATTACAGTAACAATAAACATCGTTAAAACATTACAATGCGCACGATGCATACATCAAAAATAAGTATCTTACACCAAAATAAAAATACAAAATGATATCCAAATCTAGTCACATATGCCAATCCAATTCCAAAGTTATCGAAAAGTAGGAAGATGTACATAGGCACTATGTTATGCTAGACATTAAGACCAAATGCATGTTAAACTAAATGTCAGTTATTCATCCAAGCTTGTGAAGCTGATCTTGTATTCTCTGTTGTTACTGGAATATCCCTCGTGTTTCCTTGAACCGGAGTTGAATGACTCTGCTTCCTTTGATTATGTATGCATGCTCTTAGTTTGGAAACTGTGACAAAGTTTTTCCCTCCTTTCACAAATTCAGAATTGTTTGTAAGTTGTAAAACAAAATTATATACATTGTATTTAAATCAAATGATAATGTGTGAAAAAACATTAGGTTGTGCTAGAAATTGACTAACTATGCTATTAAATTACTTACATTTCTGGTGACCGGCGTGTCTTGTCCTCTAGTCTGCACACCACCATGTGAGGCTGGCCTTTTCATCTATACTCCAATAAATGAAATTTAGTTTATACCATTCAATATGTCACAAAAAAGCAATCTTTATATATATGAAAACTTAGTTACCTGAAGTTTTTTCCTTTGCAATGGATTAGAAGCTATTATCACTCTTGATTGGCTTTGTTGTGTTGGAGCCTCATTCACACTCTCACTTATTTCTTTGCACACTCTTTTGTTATGTCCATCTCCTCCGCATTTCATGCATTTAGTATTTCTTCTAGCTCCACGAAAATGTGCTCTGCTAGGCATTTTATCTCTTTCCCTCTTCAATTTAGCAGGTCTGCCCACTTTCTCTGTGTACATCGGTGGTAGTGGAGGTGTCAATTCACATTCCAGCCATAGATTAGGACCAGTAATTGGCATAATAGCACTCTCATAACATCTCTTGTATGCCTCAACCCCATAATAAGAACTAACATATTGCAGTGGATCTTGATGCTTACACCAAAGAGCACACACCGCATGTGGGCAAGGGATACCAGTCAAGTCCCACTTTCTACAGCTGCAAGAGTTTGTACTGAAGTTAACAGTGTGCTGACCAGATGGTCCTTCAATCTGAAAGTGCATAGAATCAGCTTGTAGTGGGCAATGTTGTGCTGCCTCCATGTAGATCTTTGCCAAAACATTTCTAATTTTAGGGCAAATATCCTTGTCCCATTTTTCAGCCTTCTCTCTGTTAAGTTGAAAACGTACCATTAATAAACTCCTTATATTTTCAAACATCGGAATTATAGGCTTCTCTCGAGCATCCAATATGAGGCTATTGAAACATTCACACATGTTATTCAAAAGTACGTCACACTTAGGAGTAGTGGTGAAATGTGACTTTGACCAATGTTCTTCTGGTTTCTTGGACAACCAATCATAGGCCTTCTCATCCATCTGTTTCATCTCATCCATCCTTTGTCGAAAATCAGCAACGGTTGTTGCTTTTGCAGCTGCCCAAAGTGCATTTTTAATAGATGTGCCTTTGAAACCATCTCTTTTCATGTTAGAGTGTAAATGTCTAACACAAAAATGATTCTCCGCATGAGGAAATAAACTTTCAAATGCTGGAATTAGACCTTTTTGTTTGTCTGACATGAAAGCCCAACCATCTCCATCGCCAAAGCCTATGTCAGAGTCTAATATCTGTAAGAACCACATCCATGTGTCCTTTGTCTCTCTTTCCACCATTGCATAGCTAATGGGAAAGATATTATTGTTGGGATCTAGCCCAACTGCTGTTAACAATTGTCCCCCATAAGAAGTCTTCAGAAAACATCCATCAACACCTATTAAAGGTCTACACGCTTTCTTAAAACCTTCTTTGCATGCAGAAAAACAGATGTACATGCGCTGAAATCGTGGGCTATCATCATCCCCAGTCAATTTTAAGATTACTGTGGCACTTGGATCAACACTTTTTAACTCAAGACAATAATTTCTGATCTTACTAAATTGTTGGGCAATGGTTCCCTGCACCAGCTCAAGAGCTTTCCTCTTAGCCAAATATGCTTTCTTTTTTGAAATGCTTAATTTCAAGTTGGAGTAAAACTGGTCTTTGAATGGTATGACCCCCAACTTTGAGTTCACTTTAAACTTTTTAACAAAAGTTTTTCCCAACCAACTGGAACTTGCGGTTCTATTGCCGACATCCCAAAAACAGCCATTGTGTTCTGACTTAAAAGTCTTTATCTGCCAGCAACTATCATGACCCATTGGCGACACATGAATTACCCAATCACATCCTTCATTTCTGCACCGACCCCTAAGCCTCTTCTTATCGACTTTAACAAACCGAACAGCTTTCCCCCGTCTAATGCAATGAGTTTCGATGGCAAATTTAGCCTCATCTCTTGAGCTAAAAATCATTCCAACCTTCAAATCTGGATTCTTTGCATCCTTAAGTGGGTCGTACAAGAGAAATTTCTGGGATTTATGATCATCACTATCAGAATCCAAATTACTATCTAATTCATCACTGTCAACACAATTATCATCACCTTCTTCATCTTGCATTTGAGCTAAAACATTCTTAGGAATACCTCCATGATCAACAATCATATCATAATTCATTCCAACATCATGATCAACATGAGTATCAAAAATCCTATCATCTTCTTCAAAATCATAATCACTATCATGAAAATCATTTTCTTCAATATACTCGGCATCATCATCTGATCCACTTCCCTCTTCATCTGTACCTGTTTCACCATTGCTGTCATTCTCATCATCACACTCATATGCTATATAAATCTCGACTTCATGGTTAGCTGGGATGTTATCTTTAATTGTTACTAAATCTGCATCAGTCTCCAAATATCTACCCTTGCTCGAATTAGACCCCATTTTGTGCCAAAATCTGACCCTTTCAGGCTTTTCGAAGCTTAATTCCTCACAAAATCTATACAAATGGATCAATTTGATTTTAGTGCTATCTACCCCGTCATAATACTCAATATTTCCTCCAATGAACAAGTATAATACATTTTCAAACTTACAAATGAATCTTCTCCAACATTACCTATAAAAGTTTAGTCCAGCAAACAATAATTAAACAACAAATATATAATTTTTTTAAGCAAAGAAGAAGTAATACCATAGCTCGGAGTGCAAGTTAAGAAACATCTACTTCGTCTAGCCATCAAAGGTCAATGTCAGTATCGGAGAGCTAGGGTTTCATTACAGCGATTTGCCGGCCAATGTCGGAGGTCGCGATTGGAGTTGGAACGAAGGGGAAGGGGAATTTGGAGAGCTAGGGCTGATGTCGGAGACCACGACTGGAGTTTGAAGGGGAGGTGAAGGGGAGAGCTCGACGCCGATTCAAAGAAAATCGGAGAATTTAGGGATTTTGAGGGCACGTGCATATCACGTGTGTTGTCTCCGTTTGATATTCACGGAAGTTTAACGTTAGGGATATAAATGGCAAAGTAAATTACGGAGGAGGGATATAAATGAGAACTAAAACATTTTAGGGACATAAATGGAAGTTTTCAGAAATAATAGGGACATTTTAATGTATTTCCCCAATGTTATGGTATGAGATGGACTTGAATTTCGTCAAAGTAGATTTCCCTTTGCTTTAACCATAATTTTTAAATAAAGAAAATTTTGATTTCACTAATTACTTTGCATTAATGAATGGTCCATCGCTGTCTTTGACTAAACAACTATGCAAAAC
Source organism: Kaempferia parviflora (assembly GCA_037177295.1). Taxonomy (NCBI): domain Eukaryota; kingdom Viridiplantae; phylum Streptophyta; class Magnoliopsida; order Zingiberales; family Zingiberaceae; genus Kaempferia; species Kaempferia parviflora. The sequence continues at coordinate 1,972,261 of JBAMIE010000068.1, forward strand.
TTCATTTTTAGCGCTAAATGTCTACTGTTTTATAATCTTCGATATCTCTTGAGAGTTTTCAAACGATCAACATTTTGCTTCTTAACTAATAACACCATCACTTCTAACACTGCTTATTTTTCTTTTTATTAAAAGGTGCCTCAGTATTAAAAATATATCAAAACAGTATGTATCCTATTTTTCATCTTGAAAATATTATTATAATAGCTTTGGTTAAAATTACTAGAATGGATAAAACCTTTATTCAAATTGCTACAAGGGCATCAACTTTGTTAAAAATTATTTATAATATGTAGCAGTTTTATTAAAACTGTTATAACATAAGATAATTTGATTAAAATTATTTGTAGTAATTTTGTTTAAAACTTTGCGCGTTCTAGTAGCTTGAGTCAAAGCTACACGCTTTGCGAGTATAATGTAGTGGAAGGGCGTCTAGTTGTCACTTAAGTATCTATTATTTGATTTTTAGTTACGGTACATTTGTAGAAATTTTTTCTCCAAATAAGATGTACAACTAATTAAGAGATACTAAACTGTTTACTATAATCACTTTTCAATTTACCCTTACCATCGATAAAAAATTTCTATCAAACCGAATTAAGTCGTCTCAGATTTAATTAATCATTGAGTTAAAGTTACACGGTATAATCATTCTGTATAAAATTATTACATTTGCAATAATTTTGAATAGTTTGGAACAAAGATGCTATAATAAATATTCAAGAATTGTCGAGACGCTCTTTTTTTCCATTTTACTCAAACTATTTTTTCCCCTCAATTTTCTTTCGTCTCTCAACCTATCCTCTTTTCTCCCTATTTTACATATATGCAATAATTATTATAATATTAATTTTTAAAAATTAACACGACAGCTTAATTACATTAGCATAGCTAAAGATGTAAATTTCCATTACTACGAGACTACCTTGATTCAAATAAAAAAAATATAGAACTGTCACATTTACCCTGATTTAAATCAAGCCCCTACGTGAGTTTGACAAGGACCATATTCTAGTTGAAAGTTAACATAACATTGTAACACTTTTGGAGAGGGTGAAATAAACAATGGAGGATATCGTTACACTACTTGCAGCCTCAGAAATCCACATGACCTAAAATGGATTCAATTGGACATGTCTAGATCTATTAGTGAGTTTTGATTTCTCTAAAAGTGCTACAATGTTATACTAACTTTCAACTAGAACATGGTCCTGGTTTCTAGAAAATCAGGCTAACATTGGACTTGATCTGAATCAGACCAGGGCCATAGGATCTGACTCAGTAATACCATGAGTCTGGTCTGATTTAAATCAGGCCCAACGTGAGCCTGATTTCCTGGAAACCGAGATCACATTCTAGTTGACTTTACATAATATTGTAGCACCTCCAGAAAGGTTGAAATAAGCAATGAAGGGTATCATTAGACTCCTTGGAGCCTCATAAACCTACAAGACTTGAAATGAGTTCAATTATACCTGTCTAGGTCTATAAGTGAATTTTGACCAAAATTCACTAATGGACTTAGACAACTTTGATTGGGTCTAGACAAGACTGATTGGATCTATTTCAAGTCCTGTCGATTTATAAGGTTGCAAAAGGTCCAACAATATCTTCCATTACTTATTCGGTTTCTTCGGAAGTGCTACAATGTTATACTAACTTTTAATTAAAACGTGGTCTTAGTCGCCAAGAAATCAGGTTCACGTTGAACTTGATCTGAATCAAACTAGGCCTGTGGTAGGGTTGATTCAGATCCTCCGGGACTAGTTTGATTTGGGCCTGATCTGAATCAGATCTGGCCCGAAGGATCTGAATCAACACTACCGTGAGCCTAGTCTAATTCACATTAAGCCCAATATGGGTATGATTTCCCGAAGACCATGATCAAGTTCTAGCTGAAAGTTAGTATAACATTGTAACTCCTTCGAAGAGGCTGAAATAAGCAATGGAGGGATTAGACTCATTTAAAGTCCTATGAGTTTACAAGGCTGCAATAAGTCTAATGGTGCCTCCATTGCTTATTTTGACCTTTCTGGAGATGTTACAATATTATGCTAACTTTCAACTAGAATGTGATCCTAATTTTTGAAAATCACTCCATGTTCCGTCTGATTTGAATCAAACCAAGGGATGTGGTAAAGCCAACTAATATCATGAGTGGCAAATGGTGAATCGCTCGCCCCCAGCGCCCCCGCCGACCCGTTCCAACTAATACCATGAGTGATGCTAATATAATTAAGTTATGATGTTGATTTTTAAAAATTAGTGTAATAATAATTATTAATGGCAAAACGTGGATCGTTCGCTCTCAACATCTCTGCTAATTCGTTCAAGGGCCAACATAAAGAAAGAGACGAAGAGAGAAAATATTGGCAAAGGGGTAACATGAGAAAAAGTGAGCTTTTTAGCATTTTCAAACCTGGGTGCCTTTTTGACGATTTTAAATTTTGGATGAGCTAATTTAATATTGTAATATAATAATGCTTCTGGTAGTAATTTTGACAAGTAGAAATAATTTTATTTTAAGCTGTATTAGTTTTGTCCAAATTTGTTATAGCATATTAAAATATTATTTTAATAAAAAATAATAAGAGGTATTATTTTAATATTTTTAAAAACAGCATTTTTAAGGATAGCAGAAATAGCTCGCCTTATGATTGTAATTTTCTAATAAAATCGGAAAATTTCCATTCTCCCAAACAAAGTGGGGTGGGGGTACGAGAAGACGAAATAAAATGAGCCATATTATGGGTTTTGCTGTGCACCTAATATGTACGAGGGTGATAGTGTACATTTCTCTGTGAGCTTACGAGTAGAGTTGTTAGACGGATCTGGGACGGATCGGTTCATGGCAGGCCGATTATTTGATAGGGCGGGACGGGCCGATCCGACATTTTAACGGGTTACGGATTAGACGAGATAACCCATGAGCCCATCAAAAAATAAAAAAAAAAATTTATATCTTCAACGTTTATTTCGAAAAAGTTTCATCAATCATAACAAATAAAAAGTAATACGTACTAATGTTGGATAAAAAGTAATATTTTTATTTTAAAATCATAACAAATAAAGATAATAAATTGAGATAAAACTTGATTTACATGAGTTTTTCAACCCGCGGGCCAACCCAACCAGTCGCGGACCGACCCGCACGGGTCACGGGCCTAGACGGATCAACCCATGACGGACTTAAGTTGATAAAATTTTAATCCAACCTATTTAGATTGTTTGACAGGACTTATGAGTTTATAATATTTGAGCTACCGTTTAATGTAAATTCTCATCACTATCCATAATTATCTGTATATGTTAGCGAAGTCCGAAACAATCAAAAGTCTTCTTAAACCTTAGCATTAGCCAATGCTAGTCCTTGGTGCATTACAATGAGTTAACCTTTTGTCTTCTGACATCCCATATCACTGCATCAACTCCATAAATAATTCAATTTTTCATTGATATAAGCGTCAACCTCCGGCTTTAATATTTTCGACAGTAGATCTATCTGTTCCGTGGCCTTATGATTATTTTTAATACTGACCATGTGCTCAATTAAATATTTGCTACTAAATATGTTTAAAAAATAATTTTATAATTTGGATGATAAACTAATTGAGTAAAATATGTAAAATTCAATGACTAATCATATATAACTACATTTTTGGACTCATTCAAATATATCTATATTATAAAACTTATACTGCTTGATTTTATCGATTTGATGGTATGAAATTTTTTTTACTTCTACTGGGATAAATTAAAAAAATACAGTTAAACGCTCTTCGATTAACTGCATTATCCGTTAAATTTGACTTTGTTTGATGAAATAGTCATGAACATTTGATTATTTATTATCATCATAAAAAAAAAATTAATCAGACTGAATAATTTCAAACCTGGAATGATCAATTCGGTCCTATAAAAGTTTTCTACCGATCACTACGGTAAATCGGGAAGCACTAGCGGTGGACGCCCCAGAAGCCCAACCTTCTTTAGTTGTAATTTTCATTTAGACAAAAAAATCTTTATAAATACATCGTAGCTGAAAATTAAATCGTAAATACATGAGAGACAACTGAGCACCTTTATATTCATTGCCATTATAGGTAATCATGATGATGGTAATTAAATAAAATCACAGGAATTTGTAAAGCTCCAAAGTAATTTTGCTGATTTTAATTCTTTAAGTATCTCTTGGGAAAAAGGCTATAATTATAAGTGACTGGAATTAAGTCAAATTTTTTATATTGTTCAAATTCAAATCAAGAAATCTAAAATAAATCAAACCCATATTAAGTTTGACTAGTTTTATTTGAGTTTGAACACTATTCAAATTTGACTTCAACTTACTTGATTCATTTAGATCTCAAAAGCTCATAGTTCAATCTTGTTAGAAAATTTTATATTATTTAATTAGTTAATAAATTTAATATTATGAATTTGTTCATTTATTTATTTTGAAATTTTTTTATTTATTAATAAATTTAATAAAAAAATCATTTATAAATTTTATTCGTAGATATTATTTATGAATAGTGAACAAATCGATTCATTCAAGTATATTGAGCGAACATAAATTAATTTAAATTACCGGACATAAATTTTTCTTACGAACTTGTAATTTATTTACAGCCCCCGGTGAAAAAAAGTTTATATTTCGGAGGCAAATAAAAATTTCCAGAAACAAAACTGAACTCCATTGCTCGTTCCTTCCCGTCGATCTCGAGAAGTCGTCGAAGACGACGATGAAACCCTAGCGGATGGATCCCGCAGCAATCCCGTCGTTGACCTGATCTCGTCTCCATGGATTTCTCCTCCCTCCAGTCTCGCCCTTCTTCCTCCTCTTCGTCCTCTCTCGGCTCCAGCGGCGCCTACATCCCACCACACCGCACCCAGCTCCACCCCCGCCTGTACTACTCGGCCCCTTCCTCCGCCGCCTCCCGTTCCCTCCCCCTTGGCGGAAGCAGCCGCCGCTGGATCCTCGCTGCCGGTCTCCTCATCCTCCCTTTCCTCTTCTACCTCTTAGCCGCCGCGGGCCGGACCCACGTCTCGACTCACTTCGACGCTCCCCGCCCCAAGGGATTCGGCCTCGTCATCGGTGCCTGTTCGGCTGCGTCCCGGATCCACGTCTTCGAGTTCCTCAACGAAGGTAGGATCTCCTTCGTCGGCTCCGATGGCGGGGGGTCGGTGTCGATGCAGGTGAGGCCCGGTTTGGGCGCGTTCGGGGCGGCGCCGGAGGATGCTGGCGGGTCAATCGTCAAGCTGCTGGAGTTCGCCAAGCGGAGGGTTCCGAGAGCGGAATGGAGGAAGACGAAGGTGATGCTGATCGAGAATGGAGGGTTGGAGAAACTTCCCTTGCGAGTGAGGTTGGCAATTATGGACTCTTGCAGGAGGGCTTTGAGGTCGTCTGGATTTATGTTCGCAAACGAGTGGGCTTCCTCCATCACAGGTTGTCTTCAAATGGGTCTTGCATTGGAATGATAATTTGTTGTTATCCTATTTCCTTGTCGAATTGCTAGCTCAATCAATTCTATCCTGGTCTTTTTAGAGGATTCTGATTAAAAAAATATTTAACTTTGTCTTACAGGTCAAGATAGTCTTTATATTCAGCAATGCTTTTCAGTGTTTTCTGATTAAAAAATCTTTAACTTTGTCTTACAGGTCAAGATAAAGGGATCTATGCATGGATTGCTGCCAACTATGTCCTTGGTACATTAGGAGGTAATCGTCAGGAAACTATGGGGATCATTGAATTTGGTGGGGCTTCCACGCAGGTTATTATTTCTATTCATTTAATCCCAATGCAAATAGTTTTTCCTTTTTTCTTGATAATCTGGTTCTCATTAAGATTGCATGTCATTCTTCAGTTATTTATAATCCTCATACTAGGGATATTGGAATAATAATGTCCACAATTTTAATGTGTGTATATGTATGTATGTATATATAGATAGATGATATGGATATAACTTCGTATTGCTTGTGCAAATTGAATGCTATCCTAACTTTCTTATTTTCTTCTTCTATTTTCTCTGTTATTATCGAGAGCTTTCATACTTTTCTTATCATTTCTTCAAAACCAGTTTCATTCTCAAAATTGTAAATTTTAGTTCCAATTTTTGGTAAGTTTCTAAAATAGACAATTTTTTGATAGATATTTTTTAATAAAGAAAAGTATATGACAAAAGACAGATAATTTACATATGAGGTAACTCTCTCATTGCTACCCTCATGTGGGAGTCTAAGTTATGATAGTCCGAGTGCAACTAATCATCCTCTTTGATCAATGATACAAAGTACTATGGAAATTCCCATAATTCGTGCCCAATTATTAGAAGTGAAATTAGGCATGACCGCATGATTAATTATGAACTTATAGGAGTGGAATTATCATGCTATCCACACATAGATATGGGGACTTTTACTGAGCAGGTCCAAAGAATTTTTGTTCATTTCTATTGTATGTAAAATTCTGAAAATCTAATGCATCATTCTTCATTTTCAGCCTTGTTCATCATATTTACATAAAATATCGAATTCCATTTTTTTTTATTGTTTAACTTTCTTGATTTAATGTGTTGTCGAGTATCTCAGTTCATTTCTTAACTTAGTGATCTTTCCACTTATTAACCGTGACTGGACTGGCTCGATCAAGCCAATCGAGCCAACCATCCTGATCGAGACGATCAAGTGTCACTGCTTGATCAAGCCAGCTTGGGGGATTAACCGAATTAATCCAATCTGGCTAATTGGTCGGGCTAATAGAGAGTGTAGATAGGCCAATCCATTAAATTAGGTCTGCCCAATTGCTAGGTGGAACAAGTTGGATTTAGACAACCAAGCAAATTGCAACACTAGGCAGACCTAGTTCCTAGTTGGCCAAGTTGACTAGGCAAACTGAGATGGTGCTGCATAAGAATAATCATGAGTTCATTGAAAATGAAAATTGTTGAAAACTTTAAACAAGTATTTGATTTTTTTTTAAATATCATTTCACTTTCAATCTGATCATTTCATATTTTTCCTAAAATTATCCGAACAAACAAATTTTCATGAAGTGTTTTCATTTAAAATGAAAACAGAAAAGCCTCCTTATCCAAGTGAAACCTAACATTGGAACTTTTCCTAAGCTGAAAAATCAATGCTTTCTATATAAACATGTGTATGGCATTGATCCTCTACTCTGAATATGTGATGGTACGGTTTTTCCAGTTATGACCTATTTTATTCTGATGAATACAAACTCTACTGGAGCAATCCTACAAGATGCTGGAAGGGATGAGCCATAGTAAGACTGTTTTATCCAATTTGAATTACTTGAGCCTGAGAAAATATAAAATCCATCCTAGTCCATTTCAAGGAATTGGAAATTAACATTCTTCTACAGTGCCTTTGGCTGGTGGTTTTATCATCCCGTATGGATAAATTCACTTTCATTACTTATCCAAATTTGAGATCAGGAGATATGCTAGTGCGAACATGCACTTTATAACTCTATTTAATTCCCTTATATATTTCATGGAATTCACTGATGATTACATGATATTTTAAACATGGTCTGGAATATTACTGCTAAATGAATTCTACCTTGCAGATCACATTCGCTCCTGAAGAGCCACCTCCCACGGAGTTCTCTAGAATGCTTAAATTGCCTGGTGTTACTTATAACCTTTATAGCAAAAGCATTCACCAATTTGGTCAGGTAAGAGTGTCTCTGTTGTTCTCCCCTTGTCAAATTGTGATTTTTTGACCTCATCGTCTTTAGTCTTATTATTGTCATTCACTTATTTATAATTATCTGTGTTTAATACTCAATGTCACATCAAAATTTTTTCTTGCTTTCTCTTTTTGATATTTGAACTTGGATATCACTATTGCCTATAGAACTTGTTAATCATGTAATCTACTTATGTAATTCTTAAATTTCTTTTCATTGCAAATATCCATCATCATTATCATCCTCGTCAATTTCTGTTTATCCGAACTATTTGGGGTTAACTACATAGGTTTGATCCCTGCATTGAGCTTTAAGCAAGAAAATTTTACTTCTAATATCCATGTTACTTAAATAATAAATCTTTTTTTTATTGCATTGAAGAATTATTTAGTCTATCTCTATCTCTCATATTTTCTAGCCTATATTCAACTCTTTTGACTATAGAATCCATTTGTCATCTTCTCCCATGGCAATACCATCTCATTCTCAATCTATTTCCTCATTTTATCTTATATTGGATCTACACCTAAATGCTCTTCAATGTTACTATTTTATTTTATTCATTTTAGTAAGTTCACACATTCATCTTAACATTTTTATCTTTATTTTGTTGATTTTTTCTGTGTGTTGTCTTCTAGTAATAACCAACACTCCTATCCTTAATTGAGATCTATGTTTATTGATTTTGACAAATTTTGATATTGTCTGTCTACACGTAATGTAACACTTAACTTTTTCTGGTCTTGGGAATGACATTGACAGTTATATAAAAAATTATACTTTCCAAATATGGTCTACTCATGCCCAAATTATTTCATTGATAGATATCTTGCCTTACCTAGTGGGATAAGGTTTGGTTGTGGTTGTGGTTGTGGTTGTGGTTGTGGTTGTGGTTGTGCTGCTGCTGTCCCATGGCTGTGTATCTGACTTAATAGTGTTAATGCAGTAATGGCAGTACCATTTCTAACATGTGTTACTAAAATGCATTGAAACATAGGTTTTGTTGAGTTTTCTGAGATATTTGATTTCTAGTTTTGTGAAGGAAGCTTTCAAAAACTGTAATGGTATGGATACACCAACTTCAAGAATCAGTGCTAGAAATCTGAAACCATCCAAGACATGGTACACAAATTGCATGGGAAATGGGTACTTGTTTGTTAATGGGTACTTGTTTGTACACAAGACATGGTACACAATGATTAAAAGTTTCCTTTTTTTTTCTGAAACTTAGCTGGAATTAGGTTAAAGGTTATTTTTGCTGATTATTGTTATTTTTCAATTTTTTCATTGCTTTGCTTCTTCTTAGTTTGTAGTTGTGCTTTTTGGATGCTTCATTTGTTGCTTAACTAGATTAGTCTAGATCAAAGTTTAAAATTTCGACCCGTACCGAGATTTCGGTCCCAGACCGGAACGATACGGTTTCGGTTTCGTATCGTGCCGTACCGATACAGTTTCGGTATTTTTTATTTATATATAGTAATTATTAGATAAATATATTTATTGGATATAATTTAAAAATAAGCTGTATATTGATTTTATATAAGTTTTTTATTATTAAACAATTAAAAAAATTAAATATAATTTTTGTTAAATAAAATTGATCTATCAATGATTCAAATTAAAATTGACATCACAATATGTTACGTTATTAATACTAAAAGGAGTGGTGTGAATTAGGTGGAAGCATTGGTACTGGTAATATTTTACTTAGGTAACCTTTATAACTATCTAATACCCGGATTAAATAATCAAAATTATATAAATTAACAAAAAAATGTTATTTTATATATAATAATTATATAAATTAATTACTTATTCATTTAATTAATTATTAATTTAAATTAT
>JBAMIE010000068.1:1988629-2011594 GCA_037177295.1 Kaempferia parviflora
TTCCCCTTCTTTTGTGTCCAATTTTTGATATAATCGTTCAAAAGTTTTATTCTTTGTTTCATTCACTACTTTCTTAGTCTCTTTCTTGGCTATTGTATATTTTTTAAAATTTTCCTCATTTTTACAAATATATAATTATAGCCAATGTAAGCAATGTACAGAAAATTACAGAACATATCTCTAACCATAAATCCAGACTGATTTCTACTAACCTATCTAAATCAATCTATCTAAATCGGGAAGATATCGCTGTGCTATTAATTACAATATATTTACAGCTAAGGAAGTTATAGCTATATTTATAGCTATTGATTAAGGCTTAATATATACTATCATATATGCTTCATCCTTGATATATGCTGTCATAATTATATATGTTGTCATATCTGTCATAATTAATTCTTGATATATGCCGTCATAATGAATCCTTGATATATGTTAACATATATGCTGTCAATAGTTGTTATATATGTTTTGTCATTCTTGTCATGTTCCCATTCAAATCCCTTTTAAACACCTAACTATGCCTAGTTTCAAGTGTCCATGTTAAATTAGCTACATTGACTTTAAAAGTGGTCATATGATAAAGGTATTATTTATTTTGTTAACTAGTACAAATTATTGGTATCGTTATTTTGGTTACGCATTTTTATATACAATATCTGTGAAAATAACATATCCCAATAAGATATAATAGGTTACTGAAGATTTTTGAAGAAAAGGTACAATTTATGCAAATCCAATGTCAACTAGAGTAACATTGGTAAACTATAGTGTTCATATACAAAATGCATAGGCAAAACTAGACCATGTTGCAAATAGAGTAGGAACAACAAAGGGAAAAACTTGCAAATTTGTGACTAGTGAGCAACAAGAAGCATTCAGTATGTGACTAGAGTAAAGTCAGAAAGTGTTTTTATTTATCATTCCATGCAAACTCAAGGAACATTCTCCACGGGGAAAATCAGTAGTGTGAAAGATGACCAAAGGCAGCATGTTGGAGCAGAATTTAGCAACTCAGCATGACATCCACTTCAATATTTTGACCAGAATGTGCAATGATTTGTCAAAAAGTAGTTAGTAGTTATCTATCTAATCTTCCGCAAATACCACAATAATTGTAATAAACACACAATTAATCCCTTCTCTCATAGTTTGACCATCTCAACAAGGCTGCAGAGATGGGTCTTTTTCAAGATCATTAATCAAATCAGCAAACTAGCCAATTTCAGATAAATTTGCTGACTGAGTGACTATTTATCATAAGATATTGGTTAGTGATATATCTAGTGTTCTGCACACACAAAAAAAGAAGATTTCAATAAGAACGTACCATATTCTGTCGCTCATAGTTTGACGATCTTAACAAAGCTGCAGAGAAGGATCTTTTCAAGATCTCCCCAATACCATCTACACCGTGCTTAATTGCGATATGAAAAGCTTCAGGAGCATTAGCGAGCATGAGCATGGACACAACAGGTTGAATGTCATCATACACATATACTGATGCTCCATTAGCCAAGCAAACTTCATTTATCTGATGTACAACATAATCAAATAGAACAAGAAATAGATTATCCTTTTCTTCCTTTGAGCTTGCCTTTGAATACTGCATAGAGAAGATTGATTAGTCTAATCTACTCCAACTCATTCAAGTATAGCAATAAGGCAAAGTTAAAACAAATTGTAACATTGATTTACATTAATGAACTATGCATCTTAGCCAAAAAATTCGACAAAGACAATCATGTAACAGGGTAAGCTTAGGCAAATCAGAGAAAACATGAAGCTCTATTAATAAGAAATCTTAGATGTACTGTTAAACAAATTGAAGCATTAGAAGATATATCATAGAGTTTGACAAGATACTACAGTGAAAAGAGTGATTCAATGAGCAATGTGACAATCTTATGCCTTCCAAGAGAAGAAGGTAAAATAATCAAAAGCGAAAATTGGCATTTTGAGGCAGGGCATTGGGAAATTCTTAGCATCACATGGTTTGATGAAATGCAAGTTGGCACAGCGTAGTGTGAACGGGAACGCATCAAAATATAGAGCACCCATATGTTGGCAACTTTGAGAAAGTTGGCATGACAAGATATAACTTTAGGAATATTATTATTAATATGAGAGGTAGACCACTTCCTGATTGGTTAGTTTGTTACAAGGTGAGAAAATTAAACAGTCGATAGGAAAATGACCAAAAGATTGGCATCAATAAGATAATCATTGTTTAAAGTATGTATGAAGTTGGTATAATGGATTCAATAAAAAACACTTGTAGTCACAAAAACAATTAGAGAAGTTATAATCAAAAAGAAAATAAATACTAAAACTCTTAGAGACAATCAGACATGTACCCAGTACAAAAATATATTTTATGAATACTCCAATATTCCACTTCAAATTTTCAGATAAATTATTGGAGATATATTAAGAATAAGCAACGGTTATATAGCAAAGTATAACTGCTATATCCTATCTTGGCAGGATCATTTGTGGGAAAAAAAACCAACAACACACTGTCAAATTGAACTCAAAGGAAATTCTTAATTAATAATGTAGTAGAAACAATATTTAACTTGATAATGATGGATTAAAAGCACACCTCCAAATAAATAAAGTCAATCCCTCCAAGAAGATCCTCTTGTTCAATAAAAAATAAGGGAATGTGTGAAGCATCCTTTGGAGGATCATTTGAAGTTTGATAGAACATGTTACTCAACATGCAGATAAGTTTGCAATGAACTACCTCTGCCCATGAATATTCATTACTGATCTCCAGAAAGGTCTTAATAACCTACAGCAAAAAACCAAAGATGAGAATGATTTAATTTCAATGTGATATCCATAATCAAGAAAAACCTCATGACCAAGTGTTCTCACCCTTATGTCAAGACCACCAAGTCTGCTCCTTAATATTTTTCCTTTATCACAAACAAAATATAATAAACAACTAAGTGCAGATGCCCATACAATTTCTTCTCTTTCTTCCATCTGCAACAAAGAGAAGTCTTATCATACACAGGAAATCAGCAACAGAAAAAAAAGATTATGCAAAATAAAGCAACAGCAACTAGAGATGCAAAAATGAGAACTTAGAAAAGTTTCTGGGAGGTAAGAGACAGGGGCGAAGGAAAATAGGGAGAATGAGGGAGGAGAGAGGAGTGTGGAGTGTGGATATGCTGCACCACCACATTTAAACCTGCAGCCTCTGAATACAAAGATTCAGAAATGAGAAAAAAAGAACTAAGCCTAGCTTTACAACTCTAATTCCAAGTTGAGTGGAACATAACAATATTATTTTGATAAACAAGACCACCTTTGCTCATGTATATAATAATTTAGATAATACATAATGTAGGTTTAAACTGCTAATTTTGATATTTATCTGAAGGATTTTTATGGGTGACAATATAATCCAACACGTGATGCAGGTCAGCAGAGGTTAGAGGAGGAAGAAGAATACTAATTATTGTCTCTGCCTCATCCATGTTTTGTCAAAGAAGCTGTTCGTTGTACTTCTCAAATGTCATAAATATCTCACCAGAGTGTCAGTCCTTCGTTCTGCCCTGTTGAGATGACATGTTTCGTGTGTGGAATGGTGTGTTCAACTTGCTGTCAAGGTTTGTCTCGTTATGGAACTGAAACGAGATACTTCGCCCATATTGGTCTAGACAGCAAGAGAATTAAAACTATGACATAATAACATAGCACACTATTGAAGATAAAACCTATAAGACCATATAATTATACAGCCTCCACAAGAGTAGGAAAAAGAAGAAAGACTTGGTTACTGACAATAATACATAAAATGGGGTGAATTTATTAATCCAGCAATACCTAAAATGTAATCTTCAGAATTCATTGATGATATGATGCTTGAATCTCCCCTCAAATAAAACAGGACAAAGGTTGCATTTTTTATCTCATTAACAAAGATGCAGGCAAAAGAGATAATTTAAAATGATGCAAACTGGCAATTATAACTGCTATACAAAATTACCTGTACAAGAAGACGAAGAACTTCAAATAGTATGACCAAAAGCCAGGACTCAAAGTTATCAATAGCTGTAAAAATTCTCAGCTGCATGTCAGACTCATTATTCATCTTTCCTGGAGTTCTAGGCTGTTCTTCGTCATTTGAACAAGGTTCTTGCAAAGAATTAACTGCCTCAGGTGAGGAAGGATCTTCAAGAAGCATAGGCTCCAGCAATTGTGCATGAACTCCAAGGTTTAAAATGAAATCAAATGCACGAGCCCTGGATCCCACTTTTGGAGAGCTAAGCATACCCTAAAATCGTTAAAATAAAAATAAAATAATGAGAAATGCAGACTTCTTAGTCTATTAGATTGCTGAGCAATTGCAGCACCTCCAGCATATAAAGAGTGAGAGGAGTAGCAGTTCCAGCATCCATCATGAACCTACCAAGTTTGATCATACAGGAAATCAGAAGAATGGAATATGAATTTTTTGTTAAACATCGAATCAACTTTGGCTAAAAATTTTCAATTATTAAATTAGTTTAATGAATAAAAGCAATAAGCAGAAATATATAAAACAAATATCAAAAACAAAAATGATTCAAAGATGAGGACACTGAGGATCCTATTCTGGCGCATTTGACTTCAAAATGTTAAAAGATTATAATATTCAAATAGCTCAATAAAAAAAGAATGACATAGACAGAAGTGACAAATAAAAGAACAGGTTTCCCTTCCATAGTCTTCTGGGATATATAGTTTAACTGATAATTATTTGTACCACGTTAACATGTCTTCTAAAGCAAAAAAAGCATATCGACAAACTTCTATTGACACAGTGGATATCGAGAATATCTGTTTTGGGGTCCAGGAAGTCAAGATATATAGATTTGGTTCTTATCATCAGACTCTTCCATGAATATAATTGACTTCCAGTCATATTAAACCAGCATTTGGTTCAAATATCAAAATGCCAGCAACAACCTCAACTGTCATTCCATGTGAAAAAATGTAGGAAACTTATGTCTAAAAATTCTAAAACAAGAAAGCACTCATAGACATCACTCCAGAATTGAGCAGTTCCGACTATGAGGTGCTTTAGTCAAGCCACAATATTGGATCAATCAAATTTTTAAAGGTGTATGCGGACAGCATGCAACCGAGCCGTGCAATACATATATCCATATAAGGGTGCATAGGCACCCCATATTTTCCAAACAAAAAAGAGCTAAAGAATGTATAGTACTATAGTATTGTGTGTCAAAAACTTGATTTACCATCTATTTAATATATCAAATTGATCAACCTATGAAAGTGATATCCACATAATTTTCAAATTATCACCAAATGATTAAATTAATCATCCCAAGAATTCATAACTACATATAAATTTTACTTATGAATTTAAGCAATACATATAATAAAAACCGCATTACATATAAGAAACCATGTTAACCAACCAACAGCAATCATTAGAAAAATCTACAAGCTGGCCTATATTATTATACAAAGAGCATGTACTTGTTTTGACTAAATCATATCAATATTATCCTGGACATGACTTTAACAAACTAGGGATTGGTTTTAGCCTGCATGATCCTTAAGTTACCATATTTTGATGCAATGCAATCTCTTCATCATCAGTGGCATATGAGGTGTATATTTATAAATAAAACAAGCCTCATTGAAGAAAGAAATTAGGCCACAATCACAACCTAGACAAGTATTTTAACTGCTTGTTGTTATAAATTAAATCCTATCTCCAGTTATAGGGTCAACATTTTGTGCATATGCATTCAGGTAAAATGCAATTTCACTTGAAAGTAGGGTATAAAATCACAGCAGAAGATAAAGAGAAAAACAGAAGGGCAATTGACACCAAATGTGTTGTTTGAAACACCAATTTACAGCTTAATTAAAGTTATAATAACTTTCAACATTGATGTTGAGAGTTAGGAATATCTTGGGTCACTAATATTACAGGGCAAAAGGAATGTAGCACTAAAAAAATGTAAATAATCTCTTATGGACTCATATGAAGTACGATCAAGCAAGGATAATGGTTCTGGTCAGACATGTAAGCAGCATTTTGTGAGACAGGGGGCTGCAACCAAACCATGCAGCCAGAATTTACCAATATATATAAACAACACTAGATAATACAGCTCATATACTTCTCAGTATCCTGAAAGCACAGCCCAACCATATATTCCGATAAGAACCATACCCTTCACTAACAAAAGTATAAATACAACACAAAAGCGAGCTAGCGTCCGATAGTGGAATCTACACTAAATAAATGCACAAGACATTCATACTAACACCAGCCTGATATGCCTCTGGCCATGAGTATCACTGAGGGTACTGCTTAGGAGAATAGGAAGCACCTGGAATTTTCAGTTGTAATAGCATAATGATGACACAAGAGTCGTACATATAAACAAATCAAGATGGATTCATATCAAATACAAAGCAATAGGAGAAATTAAAACATACGTGTCAATAACAAGCTTGATGAGAACACTGATTGCAACATCAGTAGCAGGTTGTCCAGCATGGTTAGATCGTGATGTTGCATTATTTGTATTTGGGTTTGGGGCACTGGACTCTCTGCAAACTTCAGCTATGACTTCATGAATCTCAGCAAAACTTAACCTTAAAGGTTGCTGTTCACTAGCACATGTTAAGATGATAGTCAGACAGATAATGGATGCTAGATTGAAACACATCACAATGAAGAAAAGCATTAAAAAGGACCAAGAAGGTTCAACATTTCCCAAAAAGCACTTTCATTCAGATTTATTATTTGCAAATATCTGTTACCTATAACAATCATAATATTGCTGCTAATATAAAGCAAATTTTAGTACATTCAAGACCATCATTCCCAAACAAAGCTATCAATATTGTTATGACCTTAAGAGACACACATTACATGTATAAACATTTAACAAAGCTATACTGCATCCAACCTAAATTAGATTACAAGAAAGAGGTACTGTCTCGACGTCTAGTTTTCTATCGACTTAGAAATTGTCTTTGTTCTCAGATCAATTAAACGCTAAAGATAGGTTGGAAATTCCTTTTAACAAACCAGCCAAACAATGAAACAGCAAAAACTTGCTATTTAAGAACATTTCATCATTGCCCAAAATAAAACTCATGCAAGTGAAAATTATCATTTACACTTGGTGCAAAAGGTCATACGCTAACCCGGTGCCTCACACGACCGGTCCCACAATCATTTGTAGAGCTCTATCACGGTGGCTTTTTTGCCTTTTGAACCATAACCATTGCATTGGGGAGGGCAAGAACGTCACAAGCATTTCATTGCCATGAATTGACCTCTAGACCTCTTGGTAGCAATGCCCCATGCAATGACCATCTGCCCATCCCATGGTGACAAAATTATCATTTACACTTGCAAATGCATCAAGTGGAAATCTTAAGATTTAACAGACTAAAATGTCAAAGGATTTTCCATTACCAATAATTTGAAATTTTCATTGTAAACCATCTACAACATAGCCCAGAACAAGTCAGTCCTTAAACTCCAATAAAAGAATCAAGACACATTTTGATTCGACATCAAGGCACAAGAAAATTAATGGTTTGAAAACTGTCTGTATTGATTCACAGCTTGCTCTTGATCTGGTTTCATCAATCCCTCCAACAATTTGAAAAGACTTGGTTCTGATGATCATACTTAGTGAGAACAGATAGCAAATATGGGATGACAATGGTTAGAGCTGGCTTTTTTATCAAAGAACACTGGTAGTGGTAAGAACTAGCGAATTAGTGAAAGCATCATTGGATAGAATGCAGCAGTTTCTCCCATCAGTCTTGGAAAGGATTCACTATGTCAAGCTTGTAGCTTTTGGTTAGCTTGGTGTTATCAATCAGGAAGGATACTTGTTTCAGGTTCTGGCCAGTGGCATTATGTGGCATAATTCCCATGTTTGTCCAGATCAGTAGAATTTAGCAACACAATCAAGAGGATCAATCAACAATATAACTAATCAGTTCTGGTTACCTGAAATCTGGATTGCATATTCCACTACTTCCAGGACAACTATAGCTAATGCAAAAACTTGTCGAGGATCTTAAGTTCATCCTCATGTTTGCTGACACTGAATAACCTGGCACTTAACAACTAATGGTAATTTTGCATACAATTCCCTCATCAGACTCAAAATGAAACTAAGATTATATGGCAGTGTCATGAAACATTGGAGCATTAAACACCATTAAAGGCATTGTCTTCCTCGTATAAACTCCCAACAAAGACCAATAACACAAGAAAAAAAGCCAAGTACATGTTAGTTGCAATACTGAGGATGCCTATGGACGGCGTTTGATAATGTTCAATAATTTTGTTTGTATCCCATCAATGCTTGGAGATGAGATACTTATTACCCCAACAGCACAGGATCCATCTGCCAGGAAAGATGTGGCTCCGGTTGGCATCAGAAACAGGTGTACTTTCCAAGATGCCTCCTCCCTGACATCATGTATTGTCTAGGGATATTCATCCTTGCATATCAACCTATCCCAATAAAAAAAAAAATCCCAGATTTTAGTACCCTACCATTGCCATGTTCTTTTGTTTCCTGCTATTGAATCTCAGTTCTGTGATTGTCTTTTTTCTTTTGGCAGAACAGTAAATCAAATGAACAAGCAAGACCATAAATCATACCCAAATATAACATGTTAATATTATCTCCAGACAAATGAAGAAACAATGCAGAAGATAAGAGTTTCAATTGAACCTGTAATGTTTATACTGAAAAAGTGGCCGAACTCTTGGATTAAATGAGCTCACGGGTACATTATCCCTGAAAAAGGAAACAATTAAGCATGCACACAACTTTAACATGACTACACATTTAGCCTACTGCAGATCTTGAAAATCTACAGTCTTTAGATATACCAGACATAAGTGAAAAGACTATCACCAAAAGAATTGGCTATCAATGATAATGTTTAGAAAAATTCTTCCTAAGCCTCAGAACTAATTTTTTATTGAGAAATGATTGGCACAAGGAAAAAATCTCAATGAAATGTGATCGGGTCCACAAAAAGTGAAATGGTGGGCCATTAATTTATGTGTCTATCCCTGAGATTTTCTCTGAGATTTTTCTCTGTGCGTATCATTGCTCTTTTTTATTTACACCAACAGATACAACAATCAACAGCAATCTAAAAGGACATAACAAAAACATTTTGTCCATGTTTGGTAGTGTTCACGGTTTTTCCAAATTTTTTCTTAAAGAAAATATTGAATAACATGTTTGATAGAAATTTTACAATGAATTGATTATGAAAAAAATAAGGTGATGTTTTATTGTTTCTGGAGAATGATAGATAGCCATTCCAAGAAACAGAATCAATTTCTTAGAAATAAAAAAAAAATTATGACATGAGTATTTGTGTTTTAGGGGATTTTCTTTTCCCTGGATAAAAATGGAATATTTTTTATGTGAAACACAACCTTAATTTCTAAGAGGCGGATTTAGAAACAATTGAATATACAATATAAGAAAACTAATAACAAAACTTCAACAAAATTAAAGAGAAAAAAAAAATCTATGAATGGCATTAAATTTCTGAGTACATAGAGCAGTAAAGTTGTTGGAAAGGAATATAAACTGAACTACAGGATGCAAATCTAGAAACATGATGAAATATTAGGGTAAAACACTAAAAAAAAAGCTGAAAAAAGACGTGCCAAACTTGATTAGGGCCTGCTTTCATGCGTTTGAAGGCTGTTATTACTTTCAAATCGCTATTTGATGAAACAAAGTTGGTAGGTATTATAGCTGTTGAAGGCCGTGACATGTCAACATCTGTAAAGTTGTGATTAACAAAATATTTCCAAGTATGATCCTTGATTTGGGTCTCTATGTCTCCAATTAAAAGACCTGCTGCACCAACTTCTAAGAAACCATATGTATGAATGTCTTGAGGCTTCACAAAACCATTGCTGGTATGTAAAGAACATCTAGTTAGATTCATGTATACTATGAATACTTCTTTAGTTGGAAATGTTGTATAGAAAATGTCAGGTGAAGATATAGGTAGAATACCTTTCTTTTGTTGAATATGACATTTGGTATTCTCTGTCTCCAGGCCATCTCCATTTTAATATATCAGAAAATATGTACTTATTTCCTTCTCCATTAACTTCTTGAAGATTTGAAAGTCCAGGAGACAAAGCAGTAGTTTCTTTGATCTCAATGGAATTTTTACTGCTAACAACATCAGGACTTAAATGAGAATTAAAAGATCTACTCAACAAAGATGACAAACTGGGAAGTGATTGTTTCGAAGCAGCTGAAACCATAGATTGTGCAATTGGTTGGAAAGACAATTTTGGTATATGTCGTGCCACAAGGGAACGAACATAGTTCAAGGACTTAATAAGTGAAGAAGAAGCAAAGTTGGAAGGTGCTAGTGAAGGAACATAAACATTTGAGACCTTGGATGCTGTTTTAGTATGGTGTCTCAATGCCTTGGACAATTCTGGCTCTCTTCGATTATTTACATATTCACATTCAGCAATTGAATTCACACAAAAAAAATCAATCTGCCGCAAGATTGAAAGGTTGGGTATATATCTGCAAGGACAACAAACCACCATAAAAAGATTTAACAAAAAAATCCCTCTGCTGTAGCATTAACAATAATGACAATCAGCGGAATGACAACACACAAAAAATCACCTGAGCAGATAAAATTTCAGGTAGGCCACACACCTTGGAAGTACTGCTGGACTGGCCCAAAAAAGAGGAAGAATAAGATACTTGTCAAACTTAAAAGTATGGTTCACAAATTAAGATTCACAATGAAAGATCAACATTGCATAAAGAATCAAATCATTTACAAGAGAAAAGTAGCATTCGATAGGCAATAATTAAAACTGTGTGTAGAGTAAAGGAGCAACTCATCCTGAACAATCTAAAGTCTAAAATCGAAAATTCAACCACAGTGTGGTTCTAAATGTAGCTTTCGCAAGATTGTTATTAAACCATTAAAAGGTCTCCAGCTAAGCTGGTTTCACAACTGCAAAAGTTAATGAATGAAGAAACACATGAAATCTGCTTATTGCCACTAAAGGATTGTGCAGGCAAACTCAATCCATAGCTTATTCAAGTTCTGGTCAAGTCAAGTTGGCGTTAATTAGATTATGTCAATTTTGATAAACAAACAAACAAATAAATTATATGTATGGCTTAGCTCACGGGATTATTATGATGTTGGTTCACAAGTGTTGTTGCATGTGATGTTTTTGTGTTTCCTTATATTCATATACGAAATACTCATGTGAAATTGTGGATTAGCTAGAATGATTAATTCAATTATTAAGCAAAAGATGAAACTTCTATAATTGCTTAGGTTGATTAAATTGATGTATATTATTATTATACAGTAGAAGCAAACTTTCTTAAATTTTTGGCACTTTATGTAATACATTATTGTCAATATAACTAATTAAGTTGTTTAAAACAATTAGGACGGTATGAACCTATATATGTCTGCATGCCCCATATGAGTTATGTAATGGCTCAATTGCATATCACTTGCATACACTCTGTAAAACTAGATCCACTAAATCGTATTCCCCTGCAAAACTCCAAAAACAAGAATCAATGGTTTGTTTCTACATTTATGCTTGACTACTTTCTCAGTGAAGGCATGTGATAATTATTCTAAAGAAACAACACATAACTTTACCAAAGAAAGGTAGATAAATTTCAGCTGTCCTATTTTCTTAAGTTTCACAAGGCTACTAACTCAAAATTTTGATAATAAGAATCCATAATAATGTAGAATAGCTAAAGCATGCTCATCCTACGACATGACAAACCAAGTAAAACAAATTAAATAATATCCTCTTCTCCCACAGGAAATTAAATATCAAATCCAATTTTAGGATAATCACATCAATTTCTTTAGAGTTTAGCACTCCTTTAGTCCATTTTTTAATTCCATATGAAAAACTTAAATGTGAAATTGAAAAAAAAATATATACAAATAAAAAATTCTTTGTATTCATGAGTGAATGAAATTGTTTGTACAAATTATAATATGAATTCTAAAGAAATGCCATATTTTATCAACTTCATTGTCATCCTCTTTATAGAGCACAACAATATGATGAGTTCTATGAAATTGGAGAGTACATAGAATATTCCAGAAATTTCAAGAGGATCCACAGTTTAAACTTTATTTTGTAAAGCTACTATGCCATAGCTTCAAATCAACTTAAAAAACCATCTCTTTCCCGAATTACAACAAATTGGGTAAAAGTCCAAATACAAAAGCTTTAGATAGTCTAGTTAATTACAAATTTACTATAACATGACGTCTGAGAGTAACAAAGACTAGTATTACACAATTGGATCTCCTGCTTTTAAAATTCATCTCATATATCTCATTTCTTTCTTTACTTTTGCATATAAATCACTTTTCTTTTCAAAAATTCTTATTCCTTGGCATCAGTGACATTTCAACTATATTGAGCCGTTTATACCATGAATACAACACAATAACCAGGTCTTATCTCACTAAGTGATGTCGGCTATTTGAATCCTTCTACGCCATTGGGCTCTATCTCCTAGTATATCATCATTTATATTTAAATAAATTTTATCTTGTTGTATTGCTACTAACCAAGACTTTTTTTGTCTTCTTCGTATGATATCTATACCATCTTAAATGTGTATCTGGAATTTTCCCTCAATAGGTGCAATCGACTTTCTCTCTAATATTTTCATTTCTTATCTTATCATCCTTATATGTCCGCATATCTACATTAACATGCTCATCTCTCTCGTCTTCTGCTCATATGCTCGCATCATAACTGAACATTTAACTCCATATGACATAGCAAGTCTAACCGTTGTTTTGTAAATCTTTCCTTTAAGTAATTACTTTATGATAACAAAGTACACAGGACGCTCTCCTCCATTTCAACCATCCTACTTATATTCTATGAAAGACATCCCTCACAATTTCTTCATCCTTTTGAAAAATGATCTTAAAAACTTAAAACTCTCGTTTACCGTCAATTTGTCATCTCCTATCTTAACAATTGTCTCGTTACGTTTAATATTACTAAACTTAAATTTCATATATTCTGTCTTTACTCTATTAAGCCTAAAATCTCACTTCTAGCGTTTCCTGCAAAGATCCAATTTTCGCATTTACTCATTCACATGTCTTATCTACCAAAATAATATCAACTGCAAACAACATGCACCGTAGTATTGTATCTTGGATGTGTCTAGCGAGTTCATCCATGATTAGTGTAAAAAGATCGGGACTTAAAGTTGATCCTTGACGTAACCCTATCTTTATAAGAAATGTTTCGGTTGATCCGCTTGAAGTCTTCACTCTTATCATTATATCCTCATGTGTATCCTAAATTAGTTTAATATATGATATGCTAACATATCTCTTTTCTAGAGTCTCCATATAATTTCACTGAGGCTCTATCATACAATTTTTGTAGGTCGACGAACACCTTGTTTCTGTTCTGATACTTTTCAATTAGTTATCCGAAAAGGCATGTAGCTTCTATAGTAGACCTTCTAGGCACAAATTCAAATTAATTTTCAGTCATCGTACTCTCCTTAGTTTTTTTCTATTACTCTTTCCCAAAGTTTCAGAGTATGACACGTTAGTTTAATACCCCTTACACAATTTTGTATATTTCCTTTATTTTTATATAAAGGAACCAGATTACATACCCACCATCATCAGTTTTCAATACCAGGTTGAATAACGTTGAGTCATTGAATATCTTATTTCCCAAGAAACTTTCATACCTCTATCAGAATATCCTGGTTCAACTAATTTTTCATTTGGGATCTCATTTAAAGCTTGCTCTACTTCTGAAGTTTGAATTCTACGATAAAAATTTAAATTTTTATACTCATTTGACCTACTTAAATTATATGAATTAAGTTAGTCATCGAAATTTTCATTAAAAAGTTGACAAAATACTTCTTTCATCGTTCTTGTGTTTCCTCATCATTTACTTAGTGTTTTATTACATTCATTTTTAATAAATCTTATTTAGATAAAATCTCTTATCTTCCCCTCTCTCTCGATTTAGCTATTTTATAAATGTCCCTTTACCCTTCTTTTGTATCTAATTTTCGATATAAATGTTCAAAAGTTTCATTTTTAGCTTCATTCATTGCTTTCTTGGTCTCTTTCTTTACTATTGTATATTTTTTTAAGGTTTTCTCGTTCTTACAAGTAGATAATTACTTATAGGTTGTTCGTTTTTCTTTACTTTCTCATTCCACCACCAAGATGGTGCACGTCCTTTGACTCACCGAGTACACTCTTGGCTACTATTTTCAACTTTGATACCATCTTATCACATATTGTATTCGAGTTGCCGAGTACACTCTTAGCTACTATTGGCTACTATTTTCAACTTTGATACTATCTTATCACATATTATATTCGAGTTGCCGTATATTTCTCCTAATACTTATATTTCTACCTTATCCTTAAATATGTTTTGTTTCCGTCCTTTAACTTCCACCATTTCATTCCAGGAGTCGTGCATATTTTTCTTATATTGATACTATACTAGGTGTATATCCAACACTACTAACCTATATTGGGTAGTTAAATTTTCTCACCTTGCAATCTTTATTTCTATTATTCTTCTTAACCATAAGAAAGTCAATTTGTGATTTATTATTCCCACTTTTGAAGGTGACAAAGTGTTCTTTTTTCTAAAAAAAATATATTAACTAGTCTATCTAGTATAAGGTCTCGCAAAATTCAATATAGTTTTCCCTTCTTCATTTCTTATTCCAAACCCATAACCCTCATCTACCCTATCATATTCCTCATTTTTCACTCCTACATGCTCATTTAGATCTCATATTAAAATTATTTGCAAAATATTTTGTAATATCTCATCTAGATCATCCCAAAATCTAAATTTTATATTTCCATCTAATCCTACTTGAGGTGCATATATGCTAACTACATTAATAGTTTCTTTCGCCACTATTATCTCAAGAGCTATAATCCTATCTCTCTTTCTAACTACTCCTATTACTTAATCCTTTAGCGAACTATCAACAACAACACCTACTTCATTTCTTGTTTTACTCCTTCATATGTAACCATAACTTAAAACTGAAATTCTCTATCATCTTTGCCTTCTCTCCTACCCATTTTGTCTCTTGTTAATTGCTTTCCAGTGAACGTTCCTATGTTCCAAATCTTAAACTATTAATTTTTCTATAATATTTATTCTTATCTAACCTATGGCGTGAGAACTCTTGCATATTTAACACTGCACCCAAGTTATCATGGAGATGTAATGGTGCTTGCCGATACGCTACAGTCGAACCTGCAATGCAAATTCTTGCATATTTAACGCTACACCCGAATTCTCATGAAGATTTAGAGTCCTTGCTGAGTTACAGTCGAACCCTGCAACGTGTTCCTTCCGAGAACATCCTAGCATTAGCACAATAATTTGATGGATTCATTCATTGAACATTTGCTTGAAAGTCCAGTTGCAGCCTAACATGCAACCCTTGCCCTTTTTCAACCAGGCTTGGGACCGGCTTTGGCGGGTTTGACATACCATGAATACATACAATCTATATTGATAATATGTTGGACTGGTTAGTGACAACCATAACTAGAAAGATAGTAGAAAATTTTCAGCACTGATATCAACACAAAACAATGGGTAGTCCCAATGACTTTAAGTGAGATTTGTACAAGGCCATATCTGCAACATTAAACCAATATCTCTCTTTTAATTATCAAGTATCACATGTCTCCCTCTACCCATATGCATTTAACTCTTACTCAACTTGTATATTTATAACGAATCAACTGAAATTTGAACATCAGCAACAAATATTTAGATTAGAGACACGTAATCTTTTGTACTATTGAACCATGGGTGGCCCTCATAATCATGTTCTAAGTTCATATTTCATAGAATAGTCAATAGTTTATTATGATATTCACAATTATAATTGACTTACAGTTTAATTTCTAAAAAATTTCTCTTCGTCCTATTTTATGAAGGAAATAGTCAAATTCCCAAAAAAAAAAATAATTACTAATGACTATCCATATCATACAGTAGGCATCCATTTCAATTAGTGTGTTTTAAGTTGTGTACTTTGGGTACAAGTATGTACTAATAACAATAATGCAAGCCTCTAAAAAAAGCTAACAAAAAAACATGCAGTATTTAGGAACAAGTATGTACAAGTGTTTGTAATTATGCACCTGTACTTGGTGATTAAAATTATCTTTATTTGGGTTAATTAATAGGATACAATCAGTAACAGTTTATAAAATGGTCTGCTAATGCAACCTCTATAGCTCAAATAATTGTAAATTTACCTCTCAAGTGCAGATCAAGTTTAATGTATAAAAAAGGCTAAATTAGAAGTAAATAAGTATCCAACTCAACAAATGAAGCATGCAGTGTTTAGGAATAAGTATGTACTGGTGTTTACAATTATCATGCACCATACTAGGCAATTTAAGTTTTCTTTATTTGGGTCAATTTAATATGACACATTCATTCACAGTTTATAAAATGGTCTCGCAAGTGCAACCTGTGTAGCTCAAATAATTGTGAAAATACCTCTCAAGTGCAGATCAATTTTGTAATATGAAAAAAAAGACTAAATTCGAAGTAAATTAGTATCCAGTAAAAACATGCCTGGCTTGGCATCTTATTTATCAGTCAACATTCAACAAATTCAAGGTCTTAAAAGACTTTAATTAGATGATAAATTCTAAGTATCTACACATCATAAATGTTTATGCCATGCATCACGAGGTAATATTCTCTTATTGCATATGTAAGATTACCAAAATCATAACCATTTCATGGAGAATGAACAAAGAAAAAAAGAATATATGTGAAGTACAACAATGAATTAACTCATGGCCAACCAAACCATGTTTCTACTATCAGACAAACAACTAGTAGTAAGATTTGGCATATTTTTAAATTGAAGCAAAATCAATCACCTTTTCTTTTCCAAATGAGCTTTCCAGCTAATGAAATCTATTTGTCAAGTAGAATTTAAACATAAAACAACTAGTTCTAGGACATGTAGATCTATGATTATTTTAAAAAATTAATATCAGAATATACACTAGTATTACCTCCGATCTCTTTCTGCTAGTGCATGCTCTAGAAGCATGATATAAGCTATGTCAGTGGTTGATGAGTTGGCCATGAAGTCCTGTCAGCATGCAATAATCTGAAAGTCAAAAACAATACAAAACAAAGCAAAATTACAGGTATCTAAACAGTTGGAAACAATACATAAAATTAGTAGTGAGATATTGATCAATTGAATAACACATTCATTCAAAAGGTATACTATTATCCCGTCAGTATAATAACTTCTAGCAATAGTCCTGCTGCTTTGTGTATAAGATCTTGGGCTTGCACGTCAACAAAATGTATTTTAAGAAAAGATAAACAAGAGAGACTATGCTTCAGAAATTGCGTTCATCAGTTCAGAAAGTTCACAGATTAATGGAAATTTATTACCATGTTGCTTTATAGGATAGTCGTCCTAGATATAAATTTTTTTGTTAATTTCACTGTGGGAAGAGACGAACAAGTACACTGAACTACAACTAAAGGCGATATCTTGACTCAAAATGCCTCACTTCTTTGGCAGCAAA
Organism: Kaempferia parviflora; assembly: GCA_037177295.1. NCBI lineage: Eukaryota > Viridiplantae > Streptophyta > Magnoliopsida > Zingiberales > Zingiberaceae > Kaempferia > Kaempferia parviflora. The sequence continues at coordinate 2,006,327 of JBAMIE010000068.1, forward strand.
AGTCCAAATCATTCTCAACGGACCGGAGTATTAATACCGTTGCGACAAAATGCCAAGTCGAAACGAAACGAGTTCAAGCCCTAATTGTAATCGAGAGAATGAATACAAAAAAGAAAAATTAAAACAAAATATCAATTTTCGAACAAAACCAAAATTATCCTCTAAAATGCCAAAGAGATCTCCAACTGAAGGCGACCGACCCGGAGGATCCTCGCGGCCTCGGAAGTCTGCGCCGAGGAGTTCCCATGCTGGGTCGCGGCGGGCGAGAGACAATCCGCGACGGCCCTACGCAACGGCTCGGGTAGCTTCTTGGCCGGCACCTGCGACCTATGCGACCTCTGAGAGGTCACCGCGTAGAGCCTCGTCATGGCAGGCGTCTGAGAAGGGCTATAGCTCAGCACCCACTTCGACGACCCCGGCATCGCCTCCTCCGCTGGCATATTCCGCTCTCTATGTCCCTCCCCTTCTCCCCAAACACTTCAACGGTTCAACCCACGAAGAGATCACTCCCTATCCGCCTCGCCTTCGTCATACCACCATCTCCACCCAACACTTCCGCCTCTTTCTCCACATTGGACGCCTCCGCAAGGTGGGAAGGTAGAGGACGGAGGAGATCAAGGTCCAAGGTCCGAGGAATCGGGAGAGCGTGCGAGGAAGGAACAGGAGCTCTCGATTCCTAGTTTTAATGGGCGAACAGAGATCAGCGACGGTGTCGAGTGTCCGGGTCTCGTGTGGGTGCATCTTTCAGGTGCATTTAAAAACAGTCCATTTTTCTTTGGCAAGAATACGACACTCTATAAAGGATGACAGCTGTCAACGGGGACCAGTGACTCTACCGTAACTCGTCACTTCTTCCGCTTTACCTGACAGTTTACCAGCCACTTCTATAAGCTTGTGCGACATTAACATAAAAATAAATTTATATATTGTATTAATGCGTGTAATTAGGGAGAATTAATTTTATCATAATCATTATTTTATACTCAATTAGTTGTGCTCACTGTTGTCGTATTAATGTCGTTTATTGAATGTATGAGTTCTTATCTAATATTACTTTTGATCGTTATCAAATATTATCAGATAATACGAGTCATTAACGAGATATCAACAAACATACACTGAGATTTAACATCAAAATTTTACTTAATTAACTAGTTAATTAATTGTTGCAGAGCAGGAGGACGAGGTGGTGTTTTCATGCTTCAGCCCGCCACCGGTGCTCGTCGTAGGGAAGAGTTCGAGAGTCCTGAGAGACCCATGACACGCCGGCGGTGAACGCTCGTCGTCTGCCTCTGGCATGGCCGTCCATTCCGCTTCCTGTGATTAACTAGCGTCGGATGATGAAGCTAATTAATTTTGCTACTTATTCGAGTAAAGAATATATGAAATGGGAAATATTTGACCTGAGGAGGAGGAGGAGGAGGAGGAGGAGGAGCAGAGTAGAGGAGCTGGTAGTGGCGGCCGATGAGTCTCCGGCGGAGTCTCTGCCGCTCCCTGGCCTTGTGGTTTTGGAACCAGTAGAAGACGTTCTTGCCCTCGATCCGGCCGAAGCGGGAGAGGTGAGCGGTGATTTGCTGGATCTGCGCCGCGTTCGGCGTCCTCGCCCCGTTCCTGTACATCTCCTCCAGTATCATCAGCTGCTCTGGAGTCGGACACCACCTTGCAGACGAAGAACGCGACCAAGTCTGAGACATGACTGGTTTGTCCCTTTCCGGCTCCCACAGGTTCGGATATTCTGGGCTACAAGCTATTTATAGAAAGAAAAAACAAAAAAGAGAGGGAGGAAAAAGGAACGACGCAGTTGCTTACTTGCTTGAAATGGACGTAGCAGCAGCAATTCACCTTCGTGCATGAGAAGAAGGTGAGAGAAGGAATTGTACACATCACGTCAGTGGATCGATCGATCGAAAGAATGTCTAGCTAGCTATAAACTAATTAAGGCATGCTGTTTAGCCGGTTGATTATCTGCCGACATTTTTAATATTCCTTCATCGACTGCGCAGTACGCGCGAGATGCATAAATGCTCGATCAGAGCCATCAGAACAGAGCGAGGCTTTATGTCTGTATGCATGAGAAGTCACGCATCACATGCAGCCAGGACTTAATCGAAAGATTCACGCGAATTAGTTGGGAGAGCTAACGCGCGGCGGCCGGCCGGCGTATCACCTTGGACTAGATGGTTTGCGTCGGCTGGTCGCCGGCCGGCCATTCACCTGGCCGGCTGCCATGCATGGTGTCAGGGATCGATCGAACTGATAGATCAAACGCTTAGCTTGTTGGGTAGCGATAACTGCACGTACGTACATACGTTCGCCTGCCAGCTTTCAAATCTGATCTCTCATTAACTGAGCTCGCTGGCAACGACGAGAGAAGTCAACTGGGTAGCTTCGGTTGGACGTTTGGTGCATGGTTTGGCCAGAGAAGAGAAGAGAAAAGAAGAGGAGGGTGTGGAAACGAAGCAGGGCATTCAGGCGACGTGACATGTCTCTACCTCTTCGCGTATCATTCTCCTTTCCCGCACGACATCACTGCCGCTGTCTGTCTCCCTCCTCCGTCCCCCGATGCGAGCGAAGAAGGCATCTCTGTTGTTCTTGAATAATAAGTAAAATAAATTTTCTATTTCGGTTCAATATTAATTAACAAGTTTAAAACGGCATCGTATTAAACAGTCGGCAGAATCTACTACTATAATATTAAATAAAAGTTTTTTTTTTCTGAGATAAGTGTCGTGGTTAGATCCTACTTACCAAACATCTGCAGTTCTAGATTTAACTATGATGTATTACGTGAAATTTCTCCTCAATGTTGATTCCGTGTATATTTCCTTCATTCCTTGATTCACCAATCGATGGAAAATATCTATGAAACTTGTCGAACTGAAGACTTGAATATCAAGTGTCAATTAAAAAAATTTAAAATAAAAAATAAAAGTATTTTGGAAACAAAGACATGGACATTGTTTTAATATTATATTTGTAAATATAAAATTACTTATAAAATATTGTTGATTTTTTAAAATAAATACCATTATAGTATCCTTAATTATTTGTATAGTTATTATTTTAGATGATAAGATTAAATATATAGTTGTTAGTTATAATTTCTCACTGTGTTATAAGTATTTTTTATATTAATTTATAATAGTGGCAAATTATGTTTTGAGATATACAATAAGGCTCGAAAGACAGAAATGGTTTATAAATGAATCAGACTTCGTCCGGTTGATTCTGAAAATAAATAATCTTATCTCCTAATTGGTCTATATATTAAATAAATTTAAAATATAATTTATATATACATGAAAGTTGATTTTTAAAATATTCATTATTCAAATACTGACTCCCCTATTTATTCTCCAGAGTCTTTTACTAAGAGCATTAGAGAAATTATCTATATGATTGTTTGAGCTGTACATCAATATGACGCTCAAAATTTAATCAAGTTAGTCCAAATAAAAGTCGAGCATTACACCTCATCCATACAAATAATAAAAAAAATAGTCCAAAAGGAAGAATAGAAAAATTAGTATTCAAACTTTAAATGGGATGAATATTCTAAAGATCTTTGCATATGATACGGCACGTTATGGGGTATTGAGGTTAGTATATATAGGACTAAATATGATCAAGGTGATATGGTGGTCAAAATCTAAAAAATATAACAGTCAAAGTTAAGGGATGTGTTCAGGTCGATCAGCTCTAGAATTAGTCGATCAGGTTCCCTAAGACCTTGTGATACGGTGTGTTATGAGAGGCCTTGAGGTTAGTACAGAGTCAATGATCAAGTTGTTGTGGCGATCAAAATCTTACGGATGTGGCAGTCAAAGTCAACGGGTACGTATTCAGGCCGATCGGCTCTAGGACAAGTCAGGTCCTAAAACTTAACCCCTCAAACTATGCACAGGGCTCAACGCATCACACCTTAGGATCACAACTCTCAATAGGCAATCGACAGGCCATTACGTCAGTCAGGTCCTCTAGCACCCCGCCCCACACCTAGGGTCACAACTCTCAGCCTACAGCCGATCGGCTCAGCGTCGATCAGATCCTCTAGAACTCATCTCCTCACACCTTATTATCACAGCTTTCAACAGGCAGTCGATCGACTCAGCGCGGGTCGGATCCTCTAATACTTCATCCCACACCTATGGTCATAGCTCTCAGCCTGTAATGCCCCAAAATTTCCAGAAATAGATTCATAATTATCGTATGATTTTTCTGGATTTTTAGACTATTTTTAGGGAATTTTTGGAGTACCGGAAGTGGCAAAAAGAAATAGGGAGATTAATTCGCGTAGGTGAGGGTTTGACCCTTGGGCATTAGTGAGGAGGGTTTAGGTCATAACCAATTGAGCCAAGTAGCTTGTTGGAAAATAATGAGGTGAACCCATGTTAAGGGGTAAACCTAGGTTATTTAACCCTAAGTTAGGAAAGGAAACTTAGGTTTATTTGGCCCTAAGTATTCCTCACTCAAATACCTCTCCGCCCGACCCTCTCCTCACGCACGAACGGCGCCCGAAACCTCTTCACGCGCGACCTCTCTTCTTCCTCTCCTCACCACCTCCGGCCATCTCTTCCCTTCCTTCCTCTTATTTCCGGCGGCCAAGACCAAAGAGAACCTTAGCTCTCTCTAGGGTTGCAAGGGAAAGGCTCTCTTCTTCCTCTCTTCTCTCAAGTTTGGCCGGCCAAGTCAAGCAAGCAAGAAGATTGGGTTTTCACTTCGAATTTGATTAGTAAGATCGAGTTTAGCGAAGGATGTAAGTAGCTCTCACCTGTGGTAGGAGTAGTTTCGATTTCGTTCATTGAATTCGAAGGATTTTGATTGTTTTGAGTCAATTGCTTGAAGCTTGTATGAGGATTAGGTTAATTGGATTGTTTTAAATCTATACCATGCTTAATTAGGGTTTATTATGCTTATTCCATGATTAGAAGCTTTTGATTTATGTTTATCATGCATGATGTTTGTTTATAAACCCTTGATTGAGTTACTAGTTGAGCATGCAATATTTGAGTTAAATGCTTTAGTTAGCTTTATTGTATTGCATGAAAAGAATTCAAGTTAAGAAGCATGTGTGTATTTTTATATCATTGAGAGTTATAATGATTTACACACTTTGAAAATGAGATAAAGATAAGTACAAGTAAAGATAGTAAAAATACTTGTACTGGATCGTAGCAAAAGATCCAACAGTTCTGGATCGTAGCAAAAGATCCAACGGTGTGGGGCTACCGCAGCTGTCCCTAGGCTATAAGCCAAGTATTAAAAGAA
>JBAMIE010000068.1:2011694-2026823 GCA_037177295.1 Kaempferia parviflora
AAATTTTACTACTAATATAGGGATAAATTGGAAATTCACAATCTCCCTTATGTCAAGGCACAACGTTCACATCTTTTTTTTTTTTTTGTTATGTGCCTGCTAAACCCAAGACTATGGTCTCTCAAGCCATTTAGCATGACCTGACTTTATGATAAAAAAAATGCCTATTAACTTAATAAGAACGTATGATAGGTTCAAATTTAATGATATCTAGCCTTGTAGATTTCCTCAATTATCCCACAATTTCCAATGTGGGATAAAATGTTCTGTATTAATGTAATAGGAAGCATGTTTTCTACATTGAGCTGAGATATTTTCAATAGAATGAGAATTTAAACTGATTTCCTTTATTTTTTACCTCTTCGATCTTCTCCCTTAAGTTAGACATTTTTTATCATTAATATTACAAATTAAATATGTGTCATAGAGAAAAATGCTTCTAACATCAAATACACTGCAACTTATGTTTGGAGCTCTCTATCTATAGGTCATGAACTTTTTTGCTGGCCTTTTACTTCTTCTGATGCCAGAGGAGAATGCATTCTGGTAAGTATTTATATTCAAGTAGCTTGAAGCTGGCTGGATTTGTTTTACTTGCAACTTCTAATGGTTATTCTCAGGACTTTAGCCAGTATACTTGATGGCTATTTTGATGGATATTATTCCAAGGAGTTGTTTGATTCTCAGGTAGTAATCCATACTCAGTGTTTACCTTTTTGATCTCATATCTTAGCATCCCAATTTTAGGATGAACTAGAAAAGTGAAACTGGAGTTGATTTTTTACATGCCTGAATGGAGAAGAATGACATAACATATAAATGCTTATGTTAAACTTTACATGTCCAAATGAAGTTTTCTTTTGCTTCAGGTAGACCAACTTGTTCTTGAAGATCTAGTTCGTGAAAAACTCCCAGCATTGGGTGTGTCTTTTTCTTGTGCATTAATGTTATCCTATTTTTCTAACACCTGTGAATCTAATACATGACATGACTGTTAAAAATGGTTTGATGAGGTTCTAGAATTCTAATTGCAGTTAATCATCTTGAGCACTTGGGAGTGCAGGTAGCATGGATCACAGGACCTTGGTTCTTATCGGTCTTTGTAAATATACTTCCATGGGAAAGTGGTCAGTTTTTCTCCTTCCAACTATTTATATAAGAAACCTTATTATCTAAATTAGCACACAATCAGTTTCTTTCAATGTTCCATTTCCTTTCAGTCAAACCTTTGCGTCTTTGTTTCTCTTTCTCCCCTGCCTTTGAGCTTACAGCAGCTCACCATTTTATATCGGTAAACATTTCTGTGCCATGTCCTGGCTTTATTAACACATTATCTGGTGCTTCCTGAAATATTGGATACAAAAGTGTTTTTGCCTCTACTCAGTTATTTCAAACCTGTTACTATGCTGATATATTAAAACTCTATATTATTACCTTAAAAAGAGATTGCTGAATGCTAGTGTCTCTTTTCCAGTGCTCCGTGTTTGGGATGTACTTATTTTTGATGGAAATAGAGTTATGCTTTTCCGGACAACACTTGCTTTAATGGATTTATATGGTACTGGGTAAATGGCTATTGATTCATTCTCTTCTCCACTATTTTTGTTGGGATACTTATAAAATGGTCTTCGTGTTGTATATTGATATAAGTATGATTGTGATACACAGGCACTGCACTGGAGACAACAAAAGATGCTGGGGAGGCAATTACTTTGTTACAAACCCTTGTGGGTTCTACCTTCGATAGCAGCCAACTTATGGCAAAGGCTTGTTTGTATTATCAAACAGTAAATGAAGAGAAACTGGAGCATTTAAGAAGAAAGCACAGGGCTGATGTTATAGCTGTTATGGAGGAAAGGTCCAAAGGACTTCATTCTTGGAAAGACTCCTTCAGTTCAACATCTAAGTTATTGAACTTTAATTATGACTCAGAGCTATTATACACAACAACCAATTCAACAGTTGAATCAGGTATTTCAAAATCAAATAGATTTGTATCCATCAATTTCTCGGTCGGCTGAAGGATATGATAGTAGCTTAACAGGCGGTGATCAATTGGATACTCTACCTGATCTCAAAGAACAGGTAATTTGTAATTAACTCTAGCATGTATTTGTATCAAATGTCATAATAAAACCAAATTATTTTGAGCGTTGAATCTAAGTACATGTCCATGTGATAAAGAATCCTTTACTTTCTTAAATATTTATAACGAATTAAAAAGATGAAGATGATCTCATAACTGGTGAGAAATCAGTGCTTATGCATATCCCTGAGTAAGAAATTACATTCTAACAGACTAGAGTCAGACTATGGTTGTTTTTTTTGGAAGATTAAATTAACTGCTTGAGTTTTATTCCAATTATACTAAGTTAGATTATGGACTGTAAAGCATGAACATTGACATTGTTACAAAAAATAATTTTTTTTTTGAAACTGTATAAAAATAAGATACACTATTCAACATAACTGGTTCCATAAATGTGAAAATAAAAAATTAAGGGCAATACTCCTGTCTAAGTTCTAGGGAAAAACCAAATAAGGTTGTAAGCAACTAGTAGTTCGAGACTTGGTAATTTATACTAAAATATGTCATTCTATACTTACCATGTATAGATCAACCTTTGGTGCACTTCATGCAAATATTTTCCCAATGACGAGTGCATATTTCTTCATTAGATTAGAAACATGCAGTAAATTTTTTTTATGAGAATGAGATTTAAATGATATGAGCATATTCCGATCGACCAATAGATTTTATAAGCAGAACTTAGAAGAGGAAAATCAATTAGAGCGGAAGTAAAGGTTGCAAGAGATGGAGGAAGACCAAAAAAATATTTAATTAATTTGAATATTACAACAGATGCACACTTTCATACAAAGCTTATTCGAGTGAAAAGATTCATGTAACCAACTCTAAATAGTTGGGGAAAACACAACTTGATTCGCAAGTTATCCCGTCTCATTCATTATTTGTATTTTTCAGCTTTAACTATTTCTAATATTTTAAGTCAATGTGGCCATGTTTCTTTTAATTCCTGACCCTGGTGGGTACTAGAAGAGTTCTTTACAAAACATTTTCTTTGCTATGCCAAGTTATGCATTTATATCCTTTAATAGGTAACATTTTTGAAGGTTGAGTTATGCAGATTGCTGGAGGAGAAACAATCAGCTATTTTAAGGTTTGTTAAAATGGTCTCCTTTTTACTTAAAATTGTAAACCATTATTTATGGATTTATAAACGTTCTTTGTCACTTGGTAGCTATGTTAAATTGTTAATTGCTTTATTCCAGCCAAAATGCTTATTTGACTAGAATCCCTGCCACCCCCTGCTCACTTGAGATAAGATGCATAGGTTGGGGTTATAAGACAATCCCCTCATCTCCAAATTTGCAACATTGTTAAAGCATTTCACGACACAAGACTGTACCAGGATGATTCAATTTCTATTCTCAATATAAATAGAAGTCTATAATAGTAGAAATAAGGGAACATAACCAATTGTTTAGGCTGGTTCTATGCCACAAAAGTGTGAATAATATGTGTTATCTTTAATTGTGAACATTTTTCACTGGATTCTCAGAGTTTAGTAAATATGTTTCTTATTTATTTTATCCTTCTTTATTCAGGCTTTATCCTGCACATTTTTCTATGTTGTGATTGATACCATGTCATTTTCAATATCCATTATTCTATCTTTTCCATTCTGACTATGTTATTTTGAATATCAATTTCTGTTTGTTAATTTTGCTAGAGCCGAAGAGTTTGAAACGGCACTAATGGAAACAGTTAAGCAGGACAATAGGCGCCTTCTTAGCGTCAAGGTAGTTTTAAAAAATGCTTTAAAAATATAAATACGCTTATTTTCTTAAAATAAGGTTAGGCTTTGTTTTCCATCTTTTTCGGAGAAAAGATAGTGAAAGATCATTGACATTGAAATGCTGTATTCATTTTTATACACATTGAAACTTATGCAAGGGGGCTTGTTCTAGTTGCAGCAAATACCATGCTATGGGCTTTTCTTTTGGAAGAAACATTACAAGACCTCCTTCAGAGAATGCCACTGATGAAGACTTTAGTGTCTTTCTTCACTTTCCTTTCTGAATTGTTGCAAAATACGTGTAGGCACAACTAGAGAGAACCTGCCAATCTCCAGTCTTTGGAAGAAAATTTGGAAATAACAATGTAGGATTTCGTACATCTTTCTAGTATCTTCTACACATAGTTCTTACAACCACAGAACTGCATTCACAATTAATACAACTACATTAACTCCAATTAATAATGAATTGATAAGTTCAAAGCCTAGCTTGCTACTTAGTTTGTTTGTCACTTCCCATAAGAAAAACGTTGATAAACTTTGAGTTCATCCTGCTTTTGTTGGTCCATGCTAGCTGGAATTGCAGAGGTGTGCTGCTGCTGCAGGACCATATTGGCTGGAATTGCAGAGGATAAAACAATGGCGTCACTATGTACCTTCACCAAGATCTGAATTAGGCACCAGGAGTTGGTTGAGCCAATATTTGCCTCAAAGTATTTTTAGCAGTTGTTCTGTGACCTAATTTTACTGATTTTGTGTTACTATATCCTTGTAAAATATGCTACTGAGTACATTTATTTGCTATAATTTTAATATGTATTGCAATTGTTAAATTATTAATCAAGTGAGATTTTCCTTAAAATATTTTTCTTTTGTCAAATGTAACTTTTAGAAACACTATCAGATAATTAATAGTGCCATACTGTATAATTATAGAATGTTATAAGAGTTACATCTGGTGCTGATAAATATTATCATATTTTTAGGAATATTTTGTTACATAATAAATACTATTAAATTTGCATTCATTTTAGTAATCAAAGAAAGGGTATTACTTCTTGCACAGGTTGAGAAGTTAGAGCAAGAGGCTTCTGAATTGCGACAAACTATGACGGCAAAACAACAGAAAGAGAATGCCATGCATCAGGTGTAATCTTCCTGCATGATTATCCTTTCTGATTATTAGGTTTTGTATTAACATCACTTGTACCAGAGTATTCTCACATTTATGAACTACCTTAGGTTTTGAGGAGGTTGGAGCAGGAACGGAAAGTGACTGAAGATGCTCGCATACTAGCTGAACAAGCTGCTGCTGCCCAGAAATATGCAACCCACATGCTTCAGGTTTCAACTTCCTCAACTCACAGCTCATTCCTCCATAATGATACTCTTGTATGTTTTTGTTTCATGATCTTCCACATTTTTTATATTTGCAATATAGATAATGGAAGCACAGTATGAAATTACATCTTGTTTCAGGCTGTACTTGCCAAAAATTACCATCTACTTAATATGCAATATAAAAAAGTGTGTTCCCTTCCTCAAGCATAGGAAGCTTCTTTTCGGGACAAAAATATATGACTTGCCAAATAACTATACATGACAAGATGAGTATGTATGCACAGTTAGCTATCTGTGTCTGAATCAAAATCGACTTGCAGTAATAAGGTTGGGAACAAGTCTTTCAACCATATAGGCAGATCAGAATGGTAGGTTAGGAATCAACCAGAAAGTGATTTTAAAATTTTAAAATATAAAATGTATAAAATGAGGAAACTATGGAATTAATATCTGTACATATTATTCCAAGTTTGCCATAGTACCAGAGATAGATACATTTATTTGTAGATAAAGAGAATGATGCACAAATATTTTGGTCAACTAGGGATAAGTAAGAACTCAACCGTATTCGAAACTAAGAAAATGATTGTATTTGTATATTAAATCAAAATTGACATAGGAGTGTAGCAAGAGACCTGTTCAAAGCCCTGTGTAATTGTAAATTTATGATTCCTAAATTACCTGCAAACATGGTAAATATTTTGATGTGGAAGAGCAAATGACACAATCAGTTCAATTTTTTAATTTTTGTACTAGAGTGTTTTTTGTAGTCCTCTAATAAGGGCATTTTATAGTCATTTATTTCTTCCTTCCTTCTTCCTTCTTCCTTCTTCCTTCTTCCTTCTTCCTTCTTCCTTCTTCCTTGATCTTCAAGTAATTTCATTATGGTTATTTAGGGTATAGGGTTATTTGGGTTATTCAGGGTGTAAGGGTTATTTAGGGTATTAGGGTTATTTGTGGTATTAGGGTTACTTAGGTTAGTAGGATTATTTTGGGTAAAATGCAACTGCAACTGTAAAAAGGAAGGAAATATCTTAAAGCTAAAATCGAGAATCCTACTTTTCTTGATGAGATCAATAAAAGTGGAAACTGTTAATCATATTAGAGCTCTAAATTATTCCAGAATATTTCAATCCATTGACGATAGTATTGGATCTCAGCGTTCAGTACTCGTTTTAAAGTTTGGTTCCGAGTTGGCTATCAGTTCTGGATTGGACACGGGTTTGGAAAATAATTTATACCAGCTTCTTTGTTGGTGCATTAGGTTACTTATCAAGTAGACAAACTGAGAATACTATACTTTGACAGTATACTAATTATCATGCGAGGCAAAGTGACAATTAATTTGTCTCATTTGTCGAAGTATGAGAGTTATCGATATTAATGTTTGATTATTTGCTGATTCATTAATTTTGCTGTATTGGTTGAAGCTTGATAACTTTTTTTATTTGCAAGTGTATATCAGGTCCAATTTATCATAATTTTTTTTACTGATCTGTTCTATTGATTCCTGTGCTCATAAAGGAGAAATACGAAGAAACCATGGCAGCACTTTCAGTAATGGAGAAAAGGGCTATTAATGCAGAGAGAATGCTGGAGTCCACATTGCAAAGTGAGTCAAGCCCAACTACATCTTCGCCAAGGTATATTCTTGGGATCTATATCTGTGTATCTTTACCTTTCTTTGAGACATTGCTATCTGTTTCAATTTATTGTTTTTGTTGTATGACCAATCGAGTATTGTTTCATATTGTTCGTACCAGGATATTGGGATTGCTTTCAAGACCATTTGGAAGCTGGCTTGACAAGAATAAGGTAAATCGAAATTATTTAAAAGAAATTACTTCATTATGCAAAAATGCTTCTTTTTGTTTGCTTAGATTTTATACAAGTTAAAACTTCAAGTTATGTTTCTGAGTATATTTACCCTGGAATGTAACTGTAAATTTTTCTTACATTATCTACCAACTTGCATCTAATGTTAATTCTCCTTGCAATGTACATGATTTCCAAATTTTCGATGCCTCTATCATTTATCCATCTATTGATGATAATTTTTATCTATCTGAAATAAGGTTTAAAAGTGCTGGAGTTTCGTATCGTCAATATGGTTTCGATGCTTTTTAAAATATAAAATATATTAATTAAAAACTATTTTTGTAAGTATTTGATTGCTGTAGATATATATATTTTTAATTATCAGTGCTAAGTGCTAGATTCTATCAGAACGGTAAAAACCACCCATTTCATATAGTATGGATCGGCATCACAATTTATGATCTGAACTCTATTTTGGATTTTTCCTTATGATGCTCAACATTGACACGCAAATGCTTCTTGCTCTTGTTGTGATTGGTTTTATTTCGCATTTCTTCAGGGTAAGCCGGAAATGTCCAGTGAAGATAAAATCTCATGTGTTGCCTCACAGAAGATCTCCACAGACTACAGAGCTAAGAATGACCTACAACAACCAGACAAATGACAGATGCTGGTTGGGTAGAACCGTAGCCAATACCTAATGTTCAGTCACAGGATAATTTATCCATTCTTGTACTAAAACTTATTCAGTGAGAAACAGCTTGGCTACCTTACGTCGATGTCCTTTGTCAGATCCAAAAAAGAAAAAAAAAATCTGAAAAACGTAATGTGCAGCATGGTCCATGAACAATGTACCGCAGTGGCAATTATTGCAGGTATGTGTTCGGAAAAAGGACAAAAAAACTTCCAACTCTTGTAGTTATGTTGTGAGAGAAGATTGATGCATGGTCCACAAAAAATGAAAAAGCAAGGATGTGGTGATTTTGCCCTGAAGTCTGTCTCGGTCAAGTAACTCCAGGTAAATCTTCCTCATCTCCCATCTGATAATGAACTTGTTTTTTTCCAAGAAAAAGGACCACCTACAGAGCACACTGCCATGTTGAAAGGTGAAGTCCAATGTCAAAACAATTTCATTTCTTCTCTCAGTTTGCTTTAACAGACATCTTGGCAGCTCAAGTGATCACTGCATGAGTAGTCATATGATGTTGTCCAAGGCCTTGTTGCTCTCTATCTAATAATGACAATGGTTAAGTTCTTCCATGGATAACAAAGGATTTAAGGTTTGAGTTTCAGTTATCCAATGAACAACGGACCTAAGAATATTGACCATTTGAATGAATCTTCATTAGCATGTTTCAATTTATTCTGGTGATTGATGAAAAATTTATGTGGGCCGGATCAGTCATCTCCAAGATTAATCGATATGGATTATCTAAAAAAAAATAATGGACAAGGCTGGAGCCAAGTGTTTTGAAATTAAGACCGGCATGGTGACATTTTAAAATTTTATAATAAAAATTTATTTAAAGAACTTGTAACCCTTTTTCCTTATGTTCCCCCATTGGAGAATCTATTTTCATGCAGAATGTTTGGCTCAGACAGAAAGCACTATTGGGGAGATGCAGATTGCAGCAATCTTTAAATTCCTCCCTTTTAATCATGTATCATTACATCTGCTGCAGTAGGTTTTGGAATCCCCTTCATCATCTTGTGGTACCACAAACAAATAATTGAAGAGCACCACCAAATCAAAAGATTGAAACAATTAGCTAATGACACTTAGTACATCTATTTTTTTCTGCTAGTCCATGACTTTGTGTGGGTGTGCTGCAGGTGGAGTTTTGTCTCTTCTTCTCGTGCACCGATATCATGCTAGGGGAGATGGCCAGGTAATTCACATTCAATCTTCAATTTCACATAAACTCCTGCCTGCTAGCCAAGTTGACGACCCGCCATTCATTATTTGACTGAACGATGCAACTTAAATAGAGTTCTGGATTTAAAAAAGTTAAAGAGTGAACAGCAGGAACCTTGTCCGATTAGAGTGTTTTCCATCTTGAGACAGACATGCATCAGCTCGGCCGGGCGAAACATAGAGTTGGTAGAATTGAATCCATAGATCAAGTACCACAAAGACCTACTACATGTGTTGTGGGAAGGAAATGAGAGCAACAAAGGTGTAAAGAAGCTGGGACCAGAGGAGGAGCTGGCTCATTACCTGTGGGCTTCTCTTGAGAATGCTTTGATCAGAAGGGAAGGGTACAGAGACACCATTCATCAATGCGGCAATTGCTAGGCTGGCAAAATAGTAAGACATGGCCTTGATGGCTCAGCTGCTGCATCCTCTTGCTGTCCTTTCTCCTGGCCAAGCCCCTACATGTCATTCTGTCCAATAAAACATTTCCTCATACGAAGAGCAAGGTTTTGAGTAGTCAATTTTCACCATTACAAATGAGAAACATTTCGAAAGTTATCCAGATATTAGAATATATGATGTCTAACACTGGACTTAGATACAAGGGCTAGAAACAACATATACAACCATGAGGAAAATAAATAAACAAAGATCTGGTTCCCGTTGGTTTACGCAGCAATTGTAGCAGGCTCATTAACTGTATGGTGTAAGACTTTTCTCAGTCTGGACATGGCACTGTTCTGGAGGTGATTGATCTTGCGATGAGATCAGTATAGGAGATCTATCAGGTGATTTCACTTTGATGCTCTTGATCGATCTCTTTCTGATCCATTGCGTGGTCTTTTTTCCATGTCCAATCTTGTCTGAGGTGATCCTGGAGCTGCCAATTGAGAGGGCTGGTTTTGGTTCTTGGGGTTGTAAGATTGTGAAGCTAGGTAGGTGAGGGCTGTGACAACATCAGCTATCAGAGGCCTCATGCTAGGCTGCTCTTGCAAACACATTGCTGCCACGGCTAGCGCCTGGTACAAGCCTCGGACCGGGTAGTGTCCCAGAAGCATTGGATCAGCCATCTGAGAAAATTTCCTCCTGTCTCTGAACAGCGGCCGTGCCTGCAACCGCAGAATATAATCGGATTCAAGGAAAAACAATATGATTCAAGCTACAATCTACTTTTCACGAGAACAACGAAAATTCTTCATAGTAAGAATCATGTTGGTCTTGAGCTATGGTGCGTATGACCAACAAATAGACAGTTACGAATAATCATAATGACAAGCACCTCGACCGGATACTGGACAATATCAGAAGTCATGAAAATGATGCTGAAAATAAATAAATTGAACAGCACAAACTGGAAGAGAAAACCTTTATGCTCCTTTTACTCTACAATGTAAGACGGATGCATCTATTTTCTATTTTTTGAACTTCAGATGTAAATATAGGAGATTAGATTATCATGCCTATATGCTTACCCATGCAACAAGATTGTGCTCCCCTGCAGCTCTAGTGTTGTCAATAGCTCGTCTCCCCGTGATAAGCTCTAAAAGAACAACTCCAAAGCTATAAACATCAGACTTTAGCGTCAATTGTCCAGTCATTGCATATTCGGGAGCACAATACCCATAGGTGCCCATCACTCTTGTTGACACATGAGTGTTATCGCCAACCGGGCCTAGCTTTGCCAAGCCAAAATCTGATAACTTGGGATTATAATCCTCATCGAGAAGGATATTGGAGCATTTTAAATCACGATAAATTACAGGAGGACTTGCAGTATCATGCAAATACTCTAATCCTTTTGCCGCACCTGCAGCTATTTTCATTCTAGTGTTCCAATCAAGCCACTTCTTATCTGGTGAAGGATCTGTTGCATTCGCATGAGCAGACAAATTGTGAGTCCAAATAAATGAAAGTATGAGAAATGTTATAATCATGCCACAACGAACCGTGAAGATGATCCTCCAAGGATCCTAATGCCATGTATTCATAAACCAAAAGCCTTTGATCTCCATCAGCACAATATCCAATAAGATTAACAAGATTAGGGTGGTGAAGAAGACTTAACATCAAAACTTCGACGAGAAATTCCCTGTTCCCTTGTAAGCCATTGCGATCAAGCTGCTTTATAGCAACAACCTGAAACAAAATTTTCCACTATCAACTTTATATAGCAACACCAAATCTGAAATGTAAATAATTTCAATAAAAGACATGATACTAGATAACATTTCAAGTTACAAAATATCATTAGCAAGATCAGAAGCTTCAGATATAAACAGGCAACAGTAGATGATAAATAACAAACCATGAGTTAAGATGAACTGACCTGGTTGCTACTTTCCAATTTTCCTTTATAAACTCGACCAAATCCACCTTCTCCCAAGAGGCAATCAGCTCTAAAATTCCTGGTTGCTGCAGCCAATTCACGAAACGTAAGCGTCTGAGCGGCGATCCTCCCGGAAGTACTGCTGGAGATCTGTTTTTCCTTCAGTGAGCTTTGTTTCTTCAAATCTGCAGATGATGATTTTGATTCCAACTTTTCTGATACAAATCCAAGCAAAAAGGTTATCACAGCCACGCTTACACTTTGCCCATCAACAAGAGAATCTATAGCTTGAAACCAGTACTAAATCTAGAGGTGTTCTGGATTTCAAGGAATATCAGTAGAAAACCATGTTACATTTGGGATACATGTGAAAACAGTGTTCACTGACATTCTGTTTCAAATAACACTTGTTGCAGATCAAACAAACAAAGGGGGATATCGTTGATCGAAATAGCAATCAAAATACACAGGTTAATCTGGTAGTTCAAAGGTACAGCAACAACCATCGACTGCTCGATCGGTATCCTTTTCGCTCCCAAATCGCTTTCCTGCCGCCGCTCGTAATATCTTTCAAATGGAAGCCGAAGCAGTAGCCCACCAACCTGACCCACCTCAAAATCTAGCGTTGATCCATTTTCCAAACACCAACCGGAAGAAGAACGTCGC
Source organism: Kaempferia parviflora (assembly GCA_037177295.1). Taxonomy (NCBI): domain Eukaryota; kingdom Viridiplantae; phylum Streptophyta; class Magnoliopsida; order Zingiberales; family Zingiberaceae; genus Kaempferia; species Kaempferia parviflora. Next base: position 2,023,582 of record JBAMIE010000068.1, read on the forward strand.
AGATCGGCGAATCGAGCAGTTAAAAAACCCAAAACTTTTCGCCGGAAATCCAACTCCCCCAATCAAAATCCACTTGCCCCATCAAAAAAAGAAACAGAAACGAAACAGAAAGAAGAAATCGTCTGCCACAACGATCTTCAACTAGCCACTCAGAACCAAAAAAAAAAAAAAAAAACCACCTTGCGGCAAGAAATCCCGATGGAAGATTACCTGACGCTGGTGAGATCTGGTCCTTCCCGTCGTTCTTTGGGGGTCTGGTGCAGGGAAAACAACCTCCCATCGCTCGCCCACCGAACTCTTCTCTGATTTCTGCTGCCGAGCACTGGCCTCGCCCGTTAAGCAGGATGAAACAAACACGGAAAAGGAAAGTTTTTGGACTGCGTCTTGGGTTACAGAGAGAGAGAGAGAGAGAGAGAGCAGATTAAAGAGAGAGTGAGCCTGTGTATTTATAGGACAGCCACTTTAATTGAGTCAAACAATTTCATTTTAATGAGAAATTTTAAACAATTTTCCCTTGTTTTAAAGATTGGATTTTTTTACATGTTAAAAAAGAATTTATTACCTCCTTTTTAAGGTTTCTAATGATCTTTGGGAAAAAAAATCAATTTACCCCTCTATAATGTATCTTTTCTTACATAATAGTGCCAAAATTGCCAATCTAATTCCACTTGAGGATATTTTTAAATTTTCTAAGGATCATCTAGAAATAAATAAACAAACAAAGGGTCGATTATGCACGTTTTTTTTAGAGAAATTGTCATGTGCACGTTGTGTTCTTGGTAAGATGAATATAGATATTAACTACAGAGAGATTTGTTAGCTTCACGCCTCACTTTCGTGCGATTGTGCTACTTGACTAAGTCAATTGGGAAGCTTGAAAGTGTTGTTTGGATGTTCCGATTCTGACTCACTCGAGATATTCGGATCACTTTTGAATATCTCGACTTACTTAGTCGTGCAGCATAATTGTGAAAGGAAGGTGAACAACGTATTGAAATTATAATTATAAAATATTTAATTTTATATATTTTACTTGTTAAAATATGATTAATTTTAATAAATCTATTATACAATTTAAAAGGACAATTAACTAAAATGTTTCTGTTGATCAAAAACATTTTTAAAAATAGAAACCTACATTATGTTTTTATTAAAAAAAATATGTGCTCCTTTGATTACGTGGTTGATCCGGAATAGTCGGACGGCCCCCGGGGGCCTAGCTTACGTCAGCAATAGGAGATAATATGGCAGGAATGATGACCAATGTTTATCCAACCGACCGGGTAGCGGACCTGTCCGGCCGACCAAAGTAGATGAGACTAGGTACGTCCGTTCGGACCAAAGTGACCAAAGTGACGTTATGTGAGAGGGAAGTAAAGTAGGTCATGGAGGACCGGATACTTGACGGTAAAATTCTAACTCGAGGGCTAGGTAAGGGTAAAGTACTAACTCGAAGGTTAGACAAGGGGAAAGTCTTAACTAGATGTTAGGCAAGGTAAAGTCTTAACTCGAGGGTCAGGCAAAGAAAAGTCTAAGTAGGTAAAGAAGGATTGCATGTTGGCAAAGTAAAGACCTAACTGTGGTTAGGCAAAGGAAAGTCCAAGTGGATTAAGGAGGGACACATGTTAGCAAAGGAAAGCCCTAACTGAGGTTAGATAGGTGGAAGTCTATAGAGTGACTAATTCTAACTACGGTTAGGTAAAGGAAAATCCAAGTGGGTCAAGGAGGACAGTACTTGGTGATCAGAAGTCCAACGTGAAGTTGACAAAGAGAAAGTTGAAGTGGGTCAAAGGCTGACAGGACACTTAACACAAGAGAAAGTCCAAATGAGACAAAGATTGATTGGACATTTGGTGAAAACATCCTAATATGTTAAGGTTGATCGGATGTTGGGTAAGGAAACCCTATGCTTGGATTAAGGGAGTTAGTGTTGGATAAATTGATTAGGGTAATTGATTAACCTTAATGGGAAGCTCTTGCAAGAGGAATCGGTTGAGATGAAGCTCAATTGATCAGTCAGTTTTTGCGAAAACATAAAGAGGTGCTAAATCGATTCAGCTCTTTTCCAATCGATTGAGAGTTATTTTTTTTGCGAAGCATAGTATTCTGAATCGATTGGGAACGTTCCCAATCGATTGAGGTGTTCACAAAGAAGCCAATCAATAAGGTGATTGATTAGGAAAGAATGTGAGTGAACAGTGGGCTTCTGAATATATCAGATGATCAATTGAAACTGTTTAATCGATTGGGAGAGGTAGAAATGAGTTGTTACGAGGTTTTTACGGATGGATCCGATGTGATGATCGATTGGGAGTAAGGCCAATCAGTGCGATAAAAGGTGTTTTCGAGAAGGATTCAACAACTCTTCTTCTCTGCTATTGTCCGTCGATTCTTAGGTGTGTGTTGCTGCATTTTCCACTACCAAGAGGCTAAATCAAAGCAAGAAAAGAGCAAGCAATGTCATGCCCCGGAGGAGTCCTTATCGGACGAAAATCCGGCAGCATCTCCCCTATATGAGTGACAATATGAATTCTGAATACAAACACTAATACCTCGGCCACATCCGGCCGGAATATATGTAATAATAAGATAAACATTCTATGCAGTTTAATATATATAATATGAAAATAAACGAAATGATATCCAAAAAACATCGCAAAAACATATGTAACCTATTCCACTACCACGAGGAAAGCACAACACTCCAAGAAAACCATCGCAGAAACATATATAACCTATTCCACTACTATGAGGAAAACACAACACTCCAAGAAAACCTATCACAGCGGAAATAATGTGAGAAGCATACCCAAAACTCGATATAAAAATCCACGAGTACAAGTATTACCCATCACAAGTCTGAACATAGAAAGGAGTTAACATGGGGGAACTGGCAGCTGGAACCTCCTGACGGCTTCAACCTGAAAGTAAAACATTAAAACAACAGAGTGAGTTCAACGAACTCAGTGGGTAACGACAGATATGCATAGTAAAATATAACCATCAGTAATAATCATGTAGTATAGTTTCCTGAACAATAATAGGGAATGCAAACTGAACAATGAAAAAAACTGTACTCACCAGAACAGGTGCAGGGTTGTAGACAGAATATACCATGTTACCTGTATGCATATCAATCATATGCAACCGACCACCAAAGTGCAGCAACTAAGATGCATCATACACACGCGCATAAAATATGCAATCCACACAAAGTGCATATGATGCATAATGACATGGTC
>JBAMIE010000068.1:2029228-2043506 GCA_037177295.1 Kaempferia parviflora
ATTTAACCGGTAACGAACAGAGAGATAGATTTACCTCATACATCCTCAAAAATCCACCACGACACCGCTTCATTGCCGGCGAAAGAAACGACACGCTCATCGTCTCCGGCTTCACCGTCGTCGGTGCAAGAGCGACGCCCCCAAATCTCTAGGAGACGGCGAACGGTATACGTCTTGAGACCGAAACCCGAATCCGACATATAAAATTGGACCTTAATTCGAGTCCCTTAAATAAATAAATAAATATTTCCAATACCCGGATCCGGATCCTAGTTAACGGGTACCCAAATTCTACCCTATTTGTTTGGGAACCGAAGAGCACTTCAGCGGCGAAGCCAGCAATAGCGACGGCGGCAGAGGCGACCACAGTCGTCGCCACGGAGACCGCCGGGGAAAGCTCCTTATACGGAAGCAATAATCTCTCCGTCCAGATATCGCTCTGCTCCTCGCCTCTCTTCTTCGCAGGTTGTAACTCTATCTTCTTTTGGAACCGTAATGCAATGGAGTAATCCCTAATTTTCTTCTCCTTGCAAATTTGCTACGAAAAGAAGATCTATTTTTGTTTTAAGTGATCTTTATTGTGCCAGATCTATATGAATTTGTTGAAATTATAGATTTTTTTTTTCTCGCCAACATAAGCCATCCCTCCCAGTACACTAACTTCTCTAAGTAGTAGAATTTCTTGTTAGGCGCAACATTCTGAGATTTCTTCGCCGACTTGGCATCTTCTGATCTTGGGGTTTTGTCCACGGTACCCGAGTCTACGTCGTTTGCCTGAATACCTCGATCCAACTGCCAATCCATGAAATCTGATAGTGTCGTGGAATCACTGGATTCTATTTTCTGATGTTGAATAACTTCCTATTTTTTAACTGGTTCTGTTGGTGATTTTCTCTTTAAGTCTTCCTCAGGTGGGTTTCAAGCAAGAGTATCCACACGGAGAACATCTTCCTTCTATCCGCGATATCACAGTGAAAGTTAAACTTTCTAGAACCCTTGAGTAGCTTTCCAGGATAGCTAACCCAACATCCTGAAACACTTTTATTAACAATCTGAGGAGGTCAATGTTGGACCAATTACTTTACCAGGGAAGACTTGCATTTATATGGCAACAAGTTTGAATTTTTTTGTTATCTGCCTGTATATTGTATTGATTTTTGCTTATGTCCAATGTCGATTGAGGAATTCCGGGGAATCTGGGCTTAGAATGAGCAAGATAGTCTCTGCCCTATCTTCGAATTGTACCTGCTTCTCCTGGCTATCACCTGCAACCCCTGCAACTGTTAACCATGATGACTTGACATCCTTGTTGTTCTTCTTCATCTTCCAAATGACCACTGATGCTTCAATTCGGTTTTTGAGGTCTAGTATTGTGTGCTCGGTTGACAAGTCTATGGTGGTCTCGAGGAATGCCTCAACATCAAATCCTTCATCTGTGATATATCTATAGAGCGAGTCTCCAAGGATTGACCTTCCACTCTGTGTCATGGAAGTGAAAAGTAAGTGGAAAGAAAAATATTGATTACTTGATTGAATTTTTGTTCAGTTTCAGTTGGTTAAGTACTATAATCATCTAGTTGTTTGAAATAAAGAAATTAAGATCACATCATCATCATCGTGTTCCAACTATTCGGGATCAGTCACATGATAGTCTATTGAGCTCTATGAAATATTATTTAAATCATTATATATTACATTGATTAACATTTTGTTGGTCTCCCTCTAGAGCTAAAGGACAGATTCCATAAGATGTACCCTGAAAATGTGTTCTTGCATTGATTTTCTTAAATCGGCAACCATTTTGAAGGTGAAATCAAAATTCCACCTTAGGAAGGTTTTTGATGTAGTCTTATGGAATCTCCATTTCTATTACAACATTAGCATTTATAGCCATTGCAGTTTTGAGCACTTGGCTAACAAGCTCTTTCTGATGATGAATCCATTTTCTGGATTCTTCAGCCAACCCATTTTCCGGGGCTTTCACTGTCGGAAGCCACCACTTATCGTCTGCCCGCTTCCCCTTCTCTGAATCCTTACTTTCCCTTGACAGATACAAGAACTCTTTTTGGTCCTTGAAATTGTCAAGGTATCCTTGCATTTATCAAGGTCAAGTATCAGAATCTCCTTTACAACCACTCAGAAATCATTTCTGATAAGTCATGTGCATGTTCTTCGTCAGAGCAGGAATGTTCATGCAAAGATCTTTTCTTTGCTGAGTTTTCTGTAAACAACATGATTGAAATTATATCATGTATATGCGAAAAAGCTCCAAATGTTCATTTGCACTGGCGCTTTTATATGTTCATAAGTAACAAGAGGACAGGAATCCATTTTTCGAATTTACTCCCTTGCATCTTCCATCTTCCAATGTTTGTTGTGAGGGGATGAATTTGACAATGTATCAGTGACCAATTAGAGCCAATCGATTTCTCTTCTCCACCTCGCCTTCCTTCCGGCTGACATTGGTTCTAAGTGTTATCATTGCTCTCCCCAAACAGAAGCTGAAAGAATGATTTTGATTAAATTTGTTTGCAAGAGTAATAGTTATGCAGTTATATTTAATCATTTGTGTTGTTAATTATTTATATAATCATTTTTATTATGCTAATTGTATTGGACTATTTTCATAAATGAGATATTGATAAATTAGAAATATTTTTGCATTAACAGTAGGTAATTAAAATTTCATATTAAATAAATTATTTAATTTTCTATATATATAAACCTGCAATATTGGTGATGGCATGGGAGCGAGCCCAAGCAGAGGAAACTCCTGTGCCTCCCCCTGACATATCTTCCCCAAGCAACAACTTAGCAAATCTCTCCTTCAGCATCTCCACATCTAGCCGAAATCAAAATCTGCAATAACTAGACGAAACAAAATATCATCAAAGACAATCTTTTATACATACGCCTGATGGAGGTCCACCTCCATCCTTTTTGAATTTCAATTTGGTTTCGGTTTGCTGTCCGTATGCATTGTTGTTGTTTTTGTTTGAGCTTTTTGAACCGCCGTTGTTAAGTGACACATTGACCTTGCCTATTGACAATTGTTCATCTTCTGCCATGCTTCCAAGATCAAGGTGTCTTTGCCCCTAGTTCTCTAGTGTGCTCTCCCACTACTTCATTGATGTATATGGTTCGATGATCTCGTTCGACAACCAGCATGGAAGATCAACAAGTAATTAGAAAAGATGAGGCAGAAATGCTGCTTGATCTTGGAACAAGATGAAGACAACGAGCATGAGATTTATTAAAAGGAATGCATGTTTTTGGAAGGAGGGAGAATAGAAAGGAAATCGATGTTGTTTAATTTAGTAGACGATTTGGTGTAACGAAGTAGATGAGTTTATGGTTCAAGTGTTTCTTTGGTGCAGCCCCAAAGGCAGAGTGTGGTGGTAAGTGGCATCAAATTTAGTAATTGTGTGACAAATCAAAATAAACAAAAAGTGTACTCATGATGCACATATTTATTTAGAAAATAATAGGATCTAAATTAAAATATTGTAATTGATATGAAGAATAATGTGATAAGATAAAGTTAAACAAAATGTGTTTGATAAAGTAAGTATATTTGCCAGTTCAAGAAAAGTTAATTTACATTAGATAAAATAGAATTCCATATAGTTCATTATATGGATTTTAAATTTACTTAACACCTAATCGATGTTAGATGTTACATAATTATCTTTTGGAATGATATAAATGACACAAACTTTTATCTTATATATCTTAAATTAATTATTTCTTCTAAATTTTAAATTTTAGCTTATAAACTCTTGCTAACTTCAAATTGTTTGTAAAAAAAAAGGATATACTTTAAGCTCAAAGTTTGAAAGTAATTAATGAGACTAATAAAATGTATTATATTTCGATAATATTTTGCTTATATGTGGCAAAAGGTGAATCGCTCGTCCCCAGCGCCCCTGTCGATCCGTCCCAGAGCCAATACGGAGGAGGTAAACCATGGGTGACTACTAGCCACAAGTGTAAATGGTCAAGACATGGGGAAGGTATATGCTCGGGCGTGAGAGCAGAATGAATCGATCATAGAATAAAGTATAGGTGACAATATGAATCCAGAATACATTATCCACAACCTCGACCAACACGGCCGGAATATATTAAACAAGAAATAAACATTCCACTCAGTTTATATATCCACAACTACGCAGTTTATATTTTTGCATACTCGGGCTGACTCAAAACGCAGAAATAAAGAGAAAGAACCAAAATATCGCAGCGGAAAATGAGGGTAAGTCACTCACAAAACCAAAACAATAAAATTGCTAGCCGGCTAGGCTTTATTCAATAATAACACAAAACCAATAGAAGTATCAACAACGCTACGTACAAATCTTGGCCCAATAATACCAAGACTATATAAACTAAAAAGAACGCAAGTAAGATAAATCCGAATAATACGTGTTCTCTGATATGATGTGGGACCGACAGTCAGGATACTCTAAGCAACTCTGCAACATCTACATGATACCTGGAAAACAAACCAAAAAACATACAACGGGTGGTGAGTGCAGGTCACTCAGCGGGTATAGAAAAGACAGTGCATGGAATAAATAAAATAAGGAGAATCAACAGTATACAGTCTCAGTAGAGAGATAAGAGCATGATCATAAACAACATAATCATAAACACATACCAGTATCAGTCTGACACACACATACAGTGTAATGGTAAGTAACATCACTAAGTATCCACAATGAAACAATCTGTAACATCTGTACAACTCAGGTCAACAGGTACATATAATAAAAATGCATATGTATACGTCATGGCAACCAAATGCAGCAATCATGGCTCAAACAAGTGCAACATATCACAATCACATGCAACTAGTATCTACTAGGCATGTATGTAAAATATCACCACAAGATGTACCACACACCAAATACAAATGCATATGCATGCTCCATGGTCACCCCACCCACCTCTCCAGACACCACGACCCCCGTATGGCTGAGAGCCGGATAATGACACTGTACTACCCTCCAGATACTACCGTATAAGCGTGGTCGAGGCGGACAGTCTGTATGGTAGCTATCTAGCTATAGATGCGTTAGGGTCCCTGACTGCTCACAACGCCGGATATCGCTGCCCCTGAGCGACCGAGTGACATGACAGGACATGTATATGATGTCTAGAATAAACGCGCTAGTATTTTGCTATAAGGAACAAGCATTAATGACATGACATGTATATGATGTAACTAGGACATTTTTATTATTCAAAGAAAATTAAATCTACAATCCATTATGCATCCCCCAGACTTAAACTTTTCATTGTTCCAATGAAAACAAAATCAAATATGAAGGAGAATATGAGAGGAAGAGGGGTTATCAAGTGAGCATGCCAAATATATTTGTCATTTAAGCTTTTAAAATTACTCCTCTATCTCAATGCTCCTCCTTATTAATGAATCCACAAAAAGAATAGACAAGAAAAATTAAGTAGAGGGATAAGGGATTTTATGAATAAACAAAAGGAACAAGAACTCAAATGAAGAAAAAATAGAACATGAGTTGCCTCCCAAGAAGCGTTTGTTTAAGGTCATTATCTCGACCCCTTATTTTGCCACCAAACTTAAATCTTGACCGTGGCGGTATCAGAAATTTAAGAACCTTCCTGCATAAGGATCTAAATCTATCAACAAATATGCTCATCTTCAAAAGTTCATCTTAAAATTCGCCGTGTGAAATTTGTGCAATATAGTCCATCTATCCATCATGCTTGAGTAATGTATGGTTAGTAACATTAGAAGTATCAAGCAAAAACTTAAGATAGCAAAGTATAGAAAATAACAAACAATCAAGCATAGGTTGTAAGGTCCCAATTAATTTAAATACTTAAATTAGGAAATAGGTTCTTTAAAGGTTATGTGCTGGATTAAAGGGGACAGGCCTATTAGGAATACTTGGAACCCAATGAATAGAAGAGAGGGATTAAAACCTAAAGAATGAAACGGGAGAGCGGGGAACGGTTTTGGTCGGCGATTTTCCTGCGTGAGAGAGCTGACGACAACGATGAAGGTTTTCTTCACAAGGATAGGAGCTTTCGACGGCAAGGGAAAGGCAAGTAGTTCTCCTTTTTGGGTATGAATGAGTGTTTTTTTTTATGTGGTACTCGATGGATGTTTCTGATGTCGCCTTCCTTATTGAGTGTGTATTTCTGTGTTTTCTATTCCGATTAGAGAACAGTGTGTGGGATTCATATGGGGATTAGTTTTTCTTGCAAAGGATTCACTTCCACTGAAATGGATTTGGGTTTTGTTGCTTACAGGTTGTAGATTTGGTATCATTGTTAGAGTGTTCTTTCTTGTGCTCGGATTGGACTTTGGGAAGGTGGAGTTTCTGAGTTTGATAGTGTTTTCTTCTGATTTGTAAGCTGGCTGGGAATGGAGGTTATGATTCGATTGGTTTTTCTTTTCTTGAAATGGTTTGGGGTATTGACAGGAATAGATGGATTTATGGGTCGCAAAGTGTTTCACTAGCTCTGTTCTGGGTTCAGTTTAATTCAATAGTAGGCGTGGAGTAAAATGGCTCAGATCTTGTTATGAGTTGTTAACTTTGGTGGAATTGTTATTTTGTTTTCGTTAGTTTAGGTAGGTTCTGGGTTCAGAGTATTGGGGTAGTGATAGAGTTTCTAGATTAATGATACCTTACTCATTTATTTCTATCAGAAATTGGTTGGTTGGATTTGTTACGCACTAATATCTGAAAAGTTTTTTTTTAGAAACGACCCCTTAAAAAAAAAAAAAAAAAAAAACAAAGCGATTGGCAACCAAAACCCAGGCCTTCGTCGAGTACTCAACCCAAAATTGTGAAACACCGACGTCCGAAAATCAAACCCCGTCTATCAATATCTCAAGCAAATGCATCCGGTCAAAAACATAGAACCAATATAAAAGTCCAGCTTGTGAAGCTACTGGTTACTCACATAACATACACAAGAACCCATACGTTTTAACCAAATTCCTTTACAAACTCACACCAATGACATAATAATTAAGAGAGCATTCTCGACATTTGAAAGTAAACTTTTGATCAGCACATGCAACTGGCAGTTCACATGATAGGCCCAAATCTCTACTGATATAAATAGCAGTTGCTTCACCACTTAGAAAACTCAATTAACCTTCACTAAGTTATTCAAATACCGTACCATTTCTCAACAACCAAATGGGTAAGCTCCAAACAAGAATTCGGCAGGTGTAAACATTTCATAACAGGAATGAATTCTACCAAAATCCGCTTTCAAGAAACTTCAGAATTCCATGGAAACTCAAACAATAAAAGAAAACAAGCATCGACTCATAGTAATGAAAACAAAACTCTTCATCCGAGTATAAGCAAAAATGGTAAAGGTTTTCATTCCTTAGCAACATTATTCAACTACTTCCTTTAGATTTACGGAACAGTGTGTATCAGTCTTCCTCATCTCCGCGACATCAAACCTTCAAGACCGCTACTCATTTCCATTCATATCCTCTTCACCTGAAAAAGTTAAGTTATGAGTTCACAACCAGTAAGAAACTTTTACCTAAAGTCACTAGAAATTTGCTACAGAATTATTAATTTGGGAACAACAAATCCTAGATCAGATCTTTTTTCATGACATTAATTAATTTCATGTTAGAGTTGCAATCTAGCACATAGACAATAAATAAAAGGATTAATCATAGGTCATTAACATCAGTCATCCTCAACATATTTCATGGGCATAGTGCAAGGATGGCGACCCAGTCCGAGCACATTTCATTCTTTCTTTGTCAATTTTCTTTCTTTCATTTCCAGTCATATTTGGAAGAGCCCTCCCTGGAGCTCATCCCAGGGCACCCTTCCCGTACTGTCGCCATCCATACCCATCATTTTACTTTATCAATATTATGGTGACAAAATTTTCCAGCTGTTTTCAAATCAGATTCACATTACAAAGAAAATATGGTACTCAATCATTGGTAACACTAGAACTCAGTCAGCCATTCAAGTTTTAAAAAAAAGAAATACTTAGTGCAGTAACATCAAACTCAAGTTATGAACATTGTAATAAAACCCAACTATTAATCTAAACATATGAGCAGCTGGACTATAACCACAGTATATAAGTAATCTACACAAACACTTTATCCATACATAAACAAACAAGGGTTTCAATCTAAACATAAAAACAGCTAGATAACAACAACCGTATATAAGAAATCTAAACACAAACATTTTATTTAAACATATTCAAACAAGGATTTCAATCTAAACATATGAACAGCTAGGTAACAATCCATGCACCATTTTTCTCTCCTTGAGTTCAGTATTTTCTAGGAAGAACTTTATTAAGAGTCCCTTTTTTTTTTCCTCCATTAAACACCCATGCCGTACCCAGTCACTTGTGATTGAACTCATCCGAATCCAGTAATCATGAAACCTATTTAGTCAATTTCTAGCAAAGTAGATGAAATTCCTAGCAGATTAAAGGAATGAAGTGGTTCTCACGGAAATTACTACACATTCTAAACTCCCTCTAGGTTTCTTCTCAATCAAGAACGGTAAAGAGAATCTGGCAACAACAAGAGATTCAACAAAAATGCGCTGCCATCCAAAGGAATTTCAATCTGCCGATCCTTTCCCCCTTAACCTTCTCTCCCACCATAGGGTTCTAACTCAAACAAGTAAGTAAGAACCAGATTCCCTTTCGGGAGACCCCAAATCGCAGCAATCCTAGTAACCAAAGGTAAGGTTTCTTACTTCTCTTCCCAACTGCCGGAACCTTCCTTTGCCCCTCACCGATGAGCCTCCGCTGCGCTTGAATCGCCTTCTCCAGCACGAGCCCCTTCTCCCGTCGCCGTGTCCGCGGAAGCACTTCGTTCCCCCTTCGCTGCAAAGAGTCACGGCATTAGAATATGTCCAAGTCCATTTTTTAGGGTTATCATTTAACTATTTACACCCCCTTTTTTCCCCAATTCCTCCCAGTTATTCATTAACTCCCCTCTTTGATAATTTCATTTATATTTTTACCCTTCTCCTTACTATTTACTCCCTCGATTTATATTAGATGTCAATATTCTCCCTCACCCATCCCAATAAATTAATTAAATTAGTTACTTCTAGATGCTCTATTTTCCCCGTCTTTTACGCGAGCCTTACAAATTGGTTGGTTGGATTTGTTACGCACTAATATCTGAAAAGTTTTTTTTTAGAAGTTGTACTCTTCTTATTATGCAGCTAATAAACATAGTTGAATATGAATTCTTCCAAGATGAACTTATGGGATTCGATTTAAAGGATTGTTTATTTTCCTCATGCACTTAAAGATTTTTGTTATAGCTTCTATGTTTGCTCTGTCATTAGGAATCCAGAATTTTGTTTAAGCATCTATATCAGGTACCTATAGGAATCGATTAAAACTAAATTGCAGTTTTTATCATAAGTTTAGGATATATATATATATATATATATATATATATATATATATAGGAGATATACTTCGCTTGGAAACTGTTGATAGATATACTTTGCTTGGAATTGCTGTTTGATCTGTTTCTGGATGTCGGAAAAGGAACATAGCATATAATCTCTGTGGTTGGTTATGAATTAATCTTGTTTTCCTTTCATAATTATCTAGGTGAATATGGGTATTGGGTGGTAACAGTTCGGGAAGGGTGCCTTGGGATGAGCTCTAGGGATGGTCTTTCCACTCATAAAAGTTAAAGAAATGTATATAGTTATCGAGAAATGATATAAGTTTCTCCTAGGAGGTACCTCCCAAATGGGTTACAATTAAGGATTACAAAAATGTGCTCTAAACAAAATTACCACCCACTGTGTTTATCCTAGGTGGAAATAGATTAATGGTGCTAATTCCTTTCGTTATGTCCTACTGGTAGATGCATGCATATTGATAAGCTAAATAGATTATTTGTGCTAAATTCCAATATTTTCATTATGTTTTACTGGTGGATGCAGTTATGAAGAAAAGCTAAATGAACAGGTTTGGTTTATTTTTCCAAAACCACGGGTTAATATGCAACCTCCTGTTTTCAAATGGGAATAGGTTAATAAAATTGTGACTAACTACAAGCCTTTCTATAGAAATTATTGTGCATTTAATACCAGTAGAGGTGTTACTTTTCCTTTTAAATTGCACAATTCACAATAACCGGTTAAAATCTGCAGTTTTGAGTTTGATTTCTTTTGTATTGTAGTTGATACAAACCTTGACTTCGCTTTCTTTTGGTAAATGTACATTTTACGGCACTTGTTCATATCTAAATTTGGATTGCACTTGTTGAGCTGTGAACTCACAACTTATCCAATATAGGTACAAGTGTGGTTACCGGTGAGACGATCGAGGACAAGGAGGCAAAGTAGTTGGGAAGATGAGTGGCAAAGTCTCACACACTGTCGTTAATAAATTTAGATTCTGTTTTTGTTTTGTTATTTTTTTGTGTCGATATGATTTGAGAATTGTTTGAATTTCTGTTAAAGACTATGGTTCTTTAGTGCGGCTGGAAATAGAAATGGTTCGACTTGATAATTAACTGTGCAAACAAAGATTTCTATAATATTAGAGAGGATAATCTTTTAAGAATTCATTTTCTGTTGGGTTGTTTGAGAAAGAAGTGCAGTTCTTTCATAGGTGTTCTCAAAAAAAGTAATTCTTGGATCTTTGCATCTAAATCACAAATCTCTACATATTCATCAACAAAGGAAAATGATTCTTGGTGCACTACATCTATAACATGTGTCCCTACATTTCCATCTTCAACATCATCATAAGAAAGGCAAAGGGAAAGCTCTTCGTGATCTTTGACCAATGAAGGTATTGGAATTAGAGCGGTGCACTCCTTTGGTAAAATTTTTATTTCATTGTCTCCAAGCTCCTCTTCAATATTTTCTTCTATCTTATCTGAAATCGAGAAAGATGGAGCACTAGTCAAGTGGTGTCGAGGTTGACTGTGAGAAGACTCTGAGCAGAAGAACCCGGTGTCGCAATTGAGCTTGCGTGTTAAAGAGAAGAGCAAGGAGAAGAAAACGTCAATAACCAGGCTACGAAGGGATCACCGACGCAGGCACTCCGACACTCATGCTAACCAAGTGGTCGAGAGAAAATGAAGAACAATGAACAGTAGTGATGAACATTGAATTCTAACAGCATAGCATACATGTGGTTGTAGGTGTAGGCCCCTTATATAGTGTTATTTTTCCTCTCTACACGAATATTGATGCATTACTAAAATAGAACCAACCAGCACCCAGTACTGGTCAGATTCTCCGAGACTCAGCTCTCCGCTCCGGGACTCTGCTCCCCGCTCCCCATGGTCATAGCTCTTAGCATACAGCCCATCTACCGTAATGCCGATCGGATTCTCCAAGACTCAGCTCTATGCTCCGAGATTCAACTCTCCTCTCTGGGACTCAGCTCCCCCTCCCCATGGTCACAGCTCTTAGCATACAGCAGACCGCCCCTAGTGCCGGTTGGATTCTCCGAAACTCAGCTTTCCACTTTGAGACTCAGCATTCTGCTTCGGGACTCAACTCCCCACTCCCCATGGTCACAGCTCAGCATATGGCCGTCCGCCCCCAGCGTCGGTCGGATCACAGCTCCTCATCTCTCAAGGTTATAGCTCTCAACACAAACCCGGTCGGCCCTTGCGCCGACTAGTCTACCTTCGGGAGATAACTTTATCAGAGAATTGTAAATGCCTGTCAGAGAATGGCAATATATACCAGGAATATTTTACTACTCTGACATATGCAAGAAATGAAAACTTCGTTTCGCGGAAGCCTTCTGTACATCCACTAGACCCGATATGTTCTGACACGAATATTCTCTGTTACCTTGTTACTATTGAAGTCTTGAGAAGAAGTATAAAAGGGGGTCTTCTGTATCAGCCAGGTGTGCATGCGCACACATCCATACTGCTTCTCTACTATTCATCTTCTTTTCCACACTTTTCGCTCTGATACTGTTCTAACTTGAGTGTCAAAGTGCCTGTACCAGGGATCTCCTTCCTGGTTCTCGCTCTAACACCCCGTGTGCTCTCTCTGTGGTGTGCGCAGGCTCGTGAGTTTCCAATTCTACCTACTCCCTCAGCGACATACGAAGGTTTGAGGTTTCTAGCTTATCTTCGATTTTCGGCTCAAATTCCTCTCTCCGTCAACATCTCTGTCATCATCACTGACTACTCTGTCTGACTCAACTTCTAAATGGGAACATTATAATAGTTGATTTAAACCACCTGATTAAGGAATTGTTATAGGTATGAAAAAAAGGGCACTGAGGTGAACGAATCGCCTTTTGCCACATATTATAAGTATAAAAAAAATACTTGATCTACAAGAAAAGAATAGGCTGGAAGTACTCCAAAAAGGCCGATCCTTAATAAATTTTTAATATGGACTCTTTTTTCTTAAAATTTACACTTTCACAATAATTCATGATATTTAGGGTCACTCATTTTCTATTGTACTTTCCCATCGTCAATCTCTCTAAGATAAGAAATTATTATTGAACTCAATCTCGAAAAAATAGACATTTGGATTCATTATTTTAATCATCATCTACTTACCAATAATAGAGTTGTTTGTATTGATTATCCCTCGGACGCTTATGTTAACCGAGTGGTGTAGAGAAAATGAAGAACAATGAATAATAGTAATGAACATTGAATTCTAAGAGCATAGCGTACCTACGTTTATAGGTGGAGACCCCTTATATAGTGTTGTTTTTGATGCATTACTAAAATAGAACCAACCATTCTGATACTCTACAGTCTTTCCCAAATTGTATCCATCGCCTTTGTGCTCGCAAAGTGAAAATTTCCATTGTACGGACCGCACGGGGAATTTTTTTCATCTATTGATTTTGTGTCAACACTACCAAATTACTCTGGATAATAATGTTCATTATATATATATATATACACACACAGACACACACATGTTCTACTTATCAAATCTATCCATCTTAGTATTTCCTATCAAGGGATATATCAAAATGCATGATTAAAATGCAAATTACAACTTCAGATGGCTCCAAAAAGGCTTTAAAATAGACGAACTAACCTCATGTGATCTTCACCACCACTTTAAACCAAGGTAAATATGCTATGCTCTAATGTTATGAGATTGCAAAGAATTAACCAAACCATAGAAAATAAATTTTGCAAGCAAAAGAAGACTTGGGGCAGCAAGTAGATATTTCTAAATATAACTATCATATACAAATTATAATCCAGTCATCATCAACCCAAAATTTCTACTCCAAAAAATGCCAGTAGCAAGTTGAGCATATGTTGTGACTGAGATAAAAGTACCAACACAGTATGTTATAATTGTTAACTCGAAATAAAGTAGTCGTAATTCTACTTTTTAAAAGCACATAACTGTTGTCACCAACACAGTATGTTAATTTTTACTGCTAAATCGCATGATTCCAAGACAAATTGATCCTGCTAAAACAAAAGCACCAACACAGTATTGTATAATCTCGAAGTTTGTAGTTTCGAGTTTTGCATCCACTTTCATGATTTCCTATAAACAATAACAAAAAATCAAATCACTAATGCAAATAAAAGAGGTTATACAAAACTATCAAAACACTATAACCTAAAATGCTTTACCAGGTTCAAACGACTTTTTAATTTAATAACCATTGTGTCAAAATCTCTTTCAAGTTTTCCATTTTTTTGTGCCAACAAAGCAAAATGGCCATCCTGAAATCAAAATATAAACTTATAAATGGAATTAGCAAATAGTAAAGCAATAAAGGTTGAATGAAAAAAAAAAACATCATCAGTAGATACAAAGCTTTTTAATAACTTTATGAAATGTCATAAAAGTATTCCTAACAAAATAGTTTAATTAATTGATAGGTATTTGATAACTGATGAGTAATATTTCAATAAAATAACAATATACTTAGAATTTCCAGTTATGTGATAGAAATAAAATTAAAATTCCACCAATTAAATTTTCTTTGGAGACATTGATTCAGTACTTTAAAATTGAATAAATATTGTTAGTGAGAGCCCTAAAGTCAATCATGAAATGATTATTATAAGGACTCGATGTACCATATTCCAACCACATGTTTATATGTCTATAAAGGCATTTCTTTTGGTTGTTATATTACTTGTATTAGTGCCAAATAAACTAAGTATAATAGCGTCCCTGAGTAGTAGGTTCTTGTCTATATCAATCGATTAGTTGAATCGATAGTGAGATGATATAGAGAACACTACTCTTAATCATTCCTAGTCAAGTAT
>JBAMIE010000068.1:2044411-2055918 GCA_037177295.1 Kaempferia parviflora
AGATAATGCCAAAGTTATTAGTTGAAATGGGTTTATCGATTGAAAGTAAATTAGAGCGAAGAAAAACAAAACAATGAAACAGGAACGTGAAATAATTTTTTTTGAATTGTTTCTAGCACATCAGAGCTTCGTCTGCAACCGAAAGCATATGAAAGAAATTAATAATTCCTCCAAATGTGACTAACTAAGGGACGTTGGACTTCTGGATCGTCCACCGCAAGTGCTTTCCGATTTACCCTTGTGGCCGGTAAAAAACTTATGTGGACTCAGGCCAGCTACCCCAGAGATAGTCAATGAGGCTAACTGAGTTTATCGTAGAGAGCGAAAGGTAAGAAGAGTAGTCATGAATTTATAGTTCAAATTCAAAATTTAACAGATTAAGCAGATCGAACCGCTCAATATAGAAGAAGTTAATTACATAAATTAAATTATAATTAAGGAATCCATGATTATAAATTAAATTAAATTAAATTGTAAGTCATTTAATTTAAAATTGAAATCGAAGTTAGAGATTTTCGTTAAAATTAGGAAGTTTCGAAATTGATTTTGTCAGGGAGCGAAATTCTTTAAAACAATACGACATATTTTGCAAAACAGCTTTGGAATGTACATTCTTCTACATTAAACGATCAAATACTGGAAGGCAATTTGGATGCTCAAGCATACTCTTGACTGATTGATGCTCCTATGAATCACTGTGCTCCAAAGAAAATGAAGCTGACCCATCGTCTTCTTCATCTTCGTTTCCTTCTTCCTCCCAAGTATAGTCTGCATCTTCTTCACCATCATTATCCAACTCATCTCCATTGTTCTCCTCTTTTGATCTGCCGACTGTAGATCCCGTCAGCTTGTCATTGTGATACTCATTGGCCACCTGATCATCATAATCATCTCTGTATGATTGGCCATTTTCATTGGATTCGAAGTCTCGGTTGGTATCATCGTATTTGGAGGAGGTGACTTGCCTCGTGCCCCACTGTTTCTCGCCTGAAGTCTGTGAGTAATCCTCAACTCTGGTCATTTTAGAGCTGCCAGTAATCCAACTGCTGAAAAGTGACCTTTTATCAGTTGTGGATACTACTCTGCAATCCGATCTTTGCTCAGACCTCACAGTTCGACTTCCACGCCTGAGGCCACCGCGTCCACACATTCGTCCTCTTCTAGTGTATTTGCTTTTGGCTTTCCTTAAAATGCCAAGATCTTGAGACATAAGATTGACTCTGGAAAAACTTGCACTTCCTCTTGGCCCTCTCCGTCCTTGTCCTCGTCCTCTTCCTCTTCCTCTTCCTCTTCCTCTTCCTCCACGACTTACTTGGCCTTCACTACCTCTGCCCCGGCCCCTGCGTCTGCTTTCAAAATCAAGCCACCTCGCTTCATTTAGGTAATCAACTTGTTCAGGTGTTTCCCTAGTCTCTACCTTCTGCATGTTGTTGACAACAGCATAGCGTGATGGAATCTTCTGCACAAAAAACATTCTCTAGATCCATGAAATTAATACTGGCATAGGATATGCAACTGCTGCAGAACACTAAAAAAGAACTAGGAAAAAAAACATTCTGCGACGTTGACAACTTTCAGTTATTTTTTTTTTTCATATCGCTAATGAGTCCCTAGTGAACAAAAACACAAATAGATGCAGATGCAGTGACAAGAAAGGCAATAAATTACTACAAAATAGTAACTTTTGTAAGAAATACTACAAATGTTGATTACACAAAACAGTTCCTAAACAGAGATCTTAAAACCGAAGGAAATGCTTTCCAGGGACACATTGGAGAACTCGAAAAAAGTTCAGCTTACTCTTTCCTTAAGGTTAATGGTTTTTTTTTTTTTTTTTTACTATCTTTGGATGCCAGTTATGACCCACATTAGGCTGCTTTGGCTTTTTACAACAGTCCAATTTTTCACAAATATTACTAGAGTATAGTAGGACCTACAACAATTATTTCTTATCATTGGATCTTCAATTTATTAATAGACCACTATGATTCAAATACAAAAGCTATTTGTTCGTTAAATTCTGATATACAAGAAAGAAAACAGAAAAAAATGGAACTTACATTTTGATCTCCTTCCTTTTCTTTTTGAAATTCGAGCTTCTGGTTCAATTTAGATGAAATTGATAAATCGAGATCTAACAGTCTTAATGCAACAGCTGCTGAAGTGTCAGGAACCCATGGCAGAACAGGAACAGTTCCTGAATAAACAGACAAAAAGTCTGCATCAACCTCGCCAGTAGAACTAAGCAGTTCAGCTGTTGTTTTAAAGTTCGATGAGAGAAAATCCGGTTTTACTGCACACTCCAACATTGTCAGAATCTGCAAGCACATAGCCGTGTATGACATGTTAATAATTTATCATTTTTTGATATTACCATTTTGAACAATAATACCATTTGCAATGACTATTAATTGAAAAAGAAGAAGATGAATCATGCTATTAGATGGATGGAAAACAGAGTATCTGCTCAGAAATAAATATGTACTGTCTGGTACAGGTAAAGTAATAGTAGAATTGGCACGTTACCAAAAAAAAAAAAAAAATCACACAACTGTGTTCAATTAAAGAAATGCTCCAGCCACCAAATATTTACTAATGTTGGAGTAGAAAACTGCTACTGATTAATGTAATCCAAGAAAATATGATCTTTTGGTACTATTAAGAATTGGATTAAAAAATCAATAACAGAAAATCAAGTGAGATAACTAATTGTGTAGTTCCAAGATTTAGTACGAGTTCAGTTTTATTCCAACGTAATAGGAAATGGAAAAAATGTGGTTAATGGCATGAACAAGTTAAAACCTGAAACAATTCCCCAGCAGATGATGAAGCGTCTAATTTTACAGCCCAAGATTTCCTATAATGCTCTGTCCAAAAACTCTGAAGTGCTTCAGCTGGAATACCAGCCTGTGATTAACAAAGTAGCATACATAATTAAATAAACAAAAAAAAATTAATAGTGCTGACCAGGAAATATCATAAAAGAGTTAGGTTTACAGCAGTTCCCACCTCAAACATGGATAGTTGTGCCTTTAGTAATCTGATCCTTATTGGAAGAGTAGAGTTAGAGAGTCCGGATTTCCAGTCGTGATCTGACTTCCTTTTCTGTTCGCACAAGGCTAAATGCTCTGAAAAAAGTGCATCAGAAGTTTGAAAGGTCTTAAATGTCTTGTGACATGAAGGACAATGCCTTTCTTCGAGTAAGAAAGATTGGAAGCAAGAATCACAAGTGTGAAGGAGCTCAGAACATCTTTTCTCCCCGTATTTCATTGTGCATAATACATGTTCATTGTAGCATTCTTTCCACATCCATCTCAAAAAACCTTGGTGTCTAATAACAGCAGATTTTTTCTCGACATCATCGCCCTCAAATCCAATCTTGAAAGACATTGGGTTCTCTAACACATCAGAAGCGAGCCCAGTGAGAGGACTATCAGGACTGCCGTTTTCCACACTGCAGTCTGGGCTCGACATTATTTTAGAATCCCTTGGTTTAGCATGATCTCCAACAGACTTTAATGAATTGATAGTTTTCTGTCTCCGCCTAATTGCCTCTTTGAAACTTCTCTCTATTCTGAGCAGCATTGAATGCAAACGTGATTCTCTAATACCACGAGTGTCTAGAGCAGCTAAAAGTGCATCAAATGCCTGCATTCATAGAAGAGAAATTAAACATAATAATAATAAAGCCTGAGACTTGCAAAGATCAATTAATTCCGCACTTGAATTTTAAACAAGAGTATATACAATATCCTTAATTCATTAGATTGCAGGATCTAGCTGGTTCTTATGCACATTCTGTCTTCAATTGGGAAGAATTGATCACCTTCTACATCCTTTTTTCTTGCAATGGGCAATTTAATAACTCTTCTAAATAGGTGGAATTGGTGCGATTGAGGATATCAATATGGTTAAAGCACATGAAGCTACATGACTCATGATGAAGAATGTTTAGCTTACATGGATGGACTCCTTGCTCTTCATCAATGAGACGCATATAATAGGGACCATACAATTTTATTACGCGCATGGTATCCTAATAAATAGTGAAGCAATCATTGGGTCTGCAGTTTTGACGGATTTAGCAGAAATTATAGCTAACATGGTAGTCTTGATAGGAGAATGTGGAGTTGTGGGCACACTATGAAGATAATTGCACTCATAATTGAGACAAAAACAAAATAAAACAAAAAAAATATCACATAAGTTCATCATTTTGAAGGGTTTTTATTTTAGTGCAGGTTAGATGTTTGAAGTTTAAACAAGAAGCCAAATATAATACCTCCTCTGAATTAATAAGGCTCCAATGACCATCTTTAGATTCAAAAAAGATTCTTCCAGAACCAGGATCATTTGGTGAAGAAGATGTTGAAAATAGCCAGTAGCAATTTCGCCTACGGTCTTGACCTAAGGGTAATGACCGGTATGCATAAAGTTGCTCTGCCTTGTGACCAATAAATGATTTTAATAGTGCATGAGACTTCTCAGGAGCACATCCACTTTGCTGAACATATGAAGTATCAGGAGTTTGCTCTTGCATAGAACTATAGCCCAGATTAACCTGATTCAGGTGGACAAACTGCTCCTTGTTTGTGTCTAGATTGTCGTCATTAACCTTGTCAACATTGTCAAGTGGAGTTTGGTTTCCCCCTGTTGCAGCAGTAGTTTTGGCAGTCTCAGACTTGTACCCATCCATAGTACCATGTAATTGGCCGGAGTATTCTTGTCTCGAACGTCTTATTTCCAGTTGTGTTTCTGCCCACATTTGTTTTTTAAGTGCAGTTGCAGCTTCTATACGTTCCTGTAAAACCTCGAGTGAATAACACAATCAGAAACCAGAAATTATAAAGAACATAGCATAAATATATGGTATCAGTACCTCCAGAACTGCTCGTACAGAGTTTCCATCAATAGCTAGACCTATCAAAGAGACAAGTGCATTCAGGCGCTCTTGAACACTCAGCTCACAGTAATCACCTTCTGATAGGCCCTGAACCCATGGTTCACCAAAGTTGCTTTCATGAATCTCTGTATCCTCCATGTCAGGGTTAGCTGATTCATGGCACTTCAAACTGGTATCAGTATGTTCGGCAGCACCAGAAATACCTACTGTTTTCAGGTTCTCTGAAGAAGGGATTGGAGGAACCTTCTCAACATTTCCAAAAGTAATTAGTAGAGTGTCTTCAGTATCTCCTCCTTTCCCCTTACCTAGTGAAGTGTACATTCTAGGGTCTTTTAGCTTGCTGCCAAACAGGTCATTCTTATCCAATGTTGGATCCATGCCAGCACCATCAACCTCAGGATCATCAGCATCTTCTGTATCTTCATCTCTTTCTGCATCTTCTACATCTTCTATATCCTTTTCTGCTTCTTCATAATCTGAAAGAGCACTTTGAAAACCTAGTACTTTCTTTAGAGCCGCAGAGAGTACTGCATCTGCATCTGCAGGATCTTTTCTATATCGAGATCGCACACAATATGTCGAAGGAGCAATTTTCTCAAAAAGTTGTGTATCACGGGACAAAACTGCAGCAACTGATCCCTTAGGTGTCTTGCTTGTTGTTAGATCTCTCAACCCAGATTTCTAATAATGAGACAATTTGGTTAAATAAATCAAGAACAAGGAAACAACCTTACAGAAGGCATATACCTGAATCTTGCTGGCAACTTCATGTATTGTCAAGCCTCTGCCACCTTCAAGTGAAAGAACATGAAAAGCAGCAAATTTAACTGTTCCAGGAGTCAAACAATGCGAAGATCTTCGACAATATGTGTGCCCCCGTTCATGCATTAAAGCAACAGCATTTTTAACAGCCGAACCGTTTCGCAAAGTGGAAATGATATCTTCGCCACCATTACTCTGAATATAAATTAGTTGAGATTTTAGGAGTAACAACGTAAACAAATAAGAAATACTACTTTAACGATGGAAGGATTGGCCTGACAATGACAATTTAAAAATCTCCCAGCTTACAGTTGCACACTCATCAAGTCTCCAGTTCAAAAAGCAATTCTGGAGATTTCATTGAGCACAATCTCATCAATGTTGTGCATAATTGATATATGTTTTCAAAAATATTATTAGCTATGCTGCTTAGACTCTGGTACAAATATTGGACACAGATATAGATTTAAGTGTCAGACACATTATTTACAAATAAGGATACAGACACTCATCCAAAAAGATCCAATTCTTGGAGACTTGTTGGAAATTATAAATAATATTAGTTATTACAAACTCATACAATCATATCATTAATTTAATTTGCAGTAATACTTTTTAGTAATAAAGTTATTGATCAATTGTGTGATATTATATGATCTAATGAAATTTACTTATATTTGACCCTTGTGAAGGATTAAAAATTACCTAATAAGTGTCACTTGATTACCATATTAAACCTCAAACCACCTTTCTCCCTAATATATCTAATATCTTTAGCTAATTAAACCAATAATAGTATACCTTATATACTTGCCGTATTAATTGCCAACCCTTTCTCTCTTCCCATGTCACCTATTCATATCTTCTTCACTCGATCCCACCCAAATGTACTGTCAAATTAGCAATTCCGCCATTAATTACTCATGACCAGGAAAATCACTCCTCAAATGCCATTGACAGTATGTTTCTCCTTTCCCTATATAAGTCTTCTTTCTTCTCGTTTTCTTTTTCATCTTTGTCCCTACCCAAGTCATTCCTTTCGTTGTACAATCTTTGCACACATGATTTGAACAGGTATTCATCCATTTCTGACCTGATTTAGGTTGTATTCCTTCAATTTTCACTCAATCTCTGTTTCTCAGGTCTTCTTGCATTATGCGTAGGAATGGCAATGAATATGCGGTCCTTATAATATTCATGATTGATACTTGTTTACGTTCGTTCAATCTTAAAATTATATAAAAGAATCACACTTGAACACTAATGAGATCTCTTTGTTAATGTTTATGAATAAAACTTGTGAACGTTTGCAAACAAATTTGTTTACGAGTATGTTTAGCGCTCAATAATCATCTTATTTGTTTAGGTTTTATTTAAATATATAACGAATATAATAAGCATGTATACGAACTTTAGAGTTTCGAATTATATAGAATATGTTAAAATAATATGTTTATTCATTTTAATCAATGATTTAACAAAATTATAAGGACAACCATGTTGCAATTCATTTTAACAAACAAGATTGGACAAGCTTAATAAAAAAAAAGCTTGAACATTGTCAGTTACAACCCTAGTTATATGTTTTGATAGTAGTCATATGACTGAGAAATCAGGAAAACAATTGGATGGCATCCTGACAAAACTAGATTGGGATTGACTGACTTTGCCAACTACGGACAGGAGTATCTACCGAATCCAAGAGAGATTATTGGAGCTTTTCCCATCAAAATCAATGCCGCTAAGGCGCTAACTATACCTTTGACATTACATCAATATTTTTTATTAGGAAATAATTTATTATCTTGTTACATATAAAAGGTGCATTCAGAACCATTTGTTAAAAATAACATGATAAAAATTTGCTTATTCATGTGCACAATGCAACAAAGAGTTGACTTTTGCAGCAAGAATAATAATGTCAGCGAATTAAACAAGACAAAAAGCAGCAACAATCAAATAACACATTTAACTTGTACAGAGAAAAGAATAATTGCATAATTGCAAATTTTGTCAAAGTTTATGCAGCAAAAATACCACATTTTTATCGCAGAAATATGTGATTGCAACATCTTTTTTCTTCAGTTGTGGCCCAAGTCCAGCTGACAAAACAATTTGTCGCAGTATCTCAGGCCATGTCAAGCAATTCAAATGGTGCTGCCAGCTCTGAATGTTGAAGCCCCAAGCATAAGCCTGCAAATGAAAGGACAAACTGGAAATGAGTTAAAGAAGATCAAAAAATGGTAATAAGTAACTGAGAAAGTATAAAGTTAAAGGAGATAACAAAGCTGACCCCCTCAACAATATGGAGATGACCACTGCTTGGATTAGCAGAATTATTCTGACTAGCACGGACTGTTATAGCAGAATTCCTTACAAGATCCGCTATGTCCTTGATTATGGACTTAAGCAGGGAAACAGAGATTTCTCCCAAGAGTCTTGAATCCTGTAGGAATTGAGTTGAGAGGTTGAAGCTGCTTTTACTGATTTTATAGCTACATTTAGCATCCCCACCTAGTGGGATAAGACTTGGTTGTTGTATAGTTACATTTAGCATAATATTAACAACCTAGTCGTCTACACTTTAAGCATATAAATATGATATAACAGGTCAATGAATAATAACCACTAACAACCTCTCAATCAATCACATGGTTGATGCTAATCATTTTAACAAACTATCCGCCAGCTACAAGGTGGATGGAAAATAATGAACTTCAGCTACTGCATATGGTACTTTATATTTTTACTACTTCTATAGACAGATATGTGTATAAAATATAGTTGAGTTACGTCACATTACCATATAAACCAACAAGGGCACAAAAAAGTGATTTAGCTAGTTCTGCAAATTCAATTTCTTGTCAAATATCATAGATTTCAAGGTGCAGACTTCACAAGTGTAATTAATATTGGTTCCTAATATTACCATGTCAAGAATCTACAAGATTCACCAAAAAGTTGACATAATGAGACCTACGGTAGTAGATGAATTAGGAAAAAAATAAATCTAGCAAAAAAGGGTAATTTGGTTAAGAAAAGAATCCACAACAAAAAGAAAGTGGTTTTAACGAGAAAAAAAAAAAATCTCCAAAAAATATCCAAAATTCCTAATCAACGACGGAGATCTTTTTATATGTATACATCAATACTGGTATATTTACCACATCAACATTAAAAACGGACTTAACATTGGATATTATGTCATTCTAACTTTGCAGATGATATGATGATTCATAAGCATAGGGTATAGTTTAGAGAGCAGCCAAAATTTGAGAGCACACATAGTCATGGAGAGCTTGCACAAACTCTTCAAGCGTGAAAGGCCACAGTCCAAGTACATCAGCAAAAGTAATTAAGAACCTCCATGCCTGCAATTTCCACCAGCAGTGTAACACAATGTCAAGAAAACTTGATCAAACAGCTGAAGTGGAATTACAAAGCTCAGGAAAAAAACATAACTCCCCAATGCCAAAAAAAGAAAACAGAAAAACCTGCAACATACCTACAGAGAATAAATTAAATACTGAGAATGCATATTTCATAATCTCTTTCGGAGGGCAAAATTCTAATATGTGAGATTAACATCGCTAAGAAAACAGAAAAAACATGGCATGCAGGAGGTACCAAAAACTTGCAAGGTAATGGAGTAATAATCATCATTTAGCCAAGAAAACAATAATTCTGGGAGAATGATCATAGTGACACGAGAAAATGCACCATAAGAAGGTTTGCTATGTTTTCATCAGAATCCACCCAGGGTTGAATACCAAAAGGCCTTCTCAGTCTCACAGAGCTTGGTGGAAATACCTGCAACATACCTGCAGTATAGGTTGTGAGTGTTTTGTGATGGTGAGAACTATACTAGTACTTAAATAGTGAAAACGAAAACAAATAATCATACTAATTTGTAAGAATAATATAAAAAGAGCAATTAGAGTACAAGAAACACTCACCTAGAAAGTGTAATAAAAACAATATTTCAGAACTAATACTAAATAAACTCAATACGAGGATCACAAGTACACATAAATCATATCAAGAAAATTAATATAAATAAGCTTTAAAACTAGAAGATCCATACTTTTGAAAGAATCCAATTGTTGCAATGTATCACTGTCAAGACTAAAGATCGAGATAAGTCCTTTATTCATTGCAGCCAACTCCATTAACTCTAGTTGCTCATCCTCAATAAGCTCCATATATTGTCTCCGAAATCTGCAGGCAGTGGCTCTCTCTTTTGCAGCTTTCTGTCTTTCTGCTTCCTTATCACGCCTCAATTCTTCTCTCTGTCTCAACTTTTCAGCCTGAAATCATCCAGAAAGAAGCTAGGAAACTAACAGAGATTATGGGGGCTCAGACAAAAATTATGTAACCTACTCTAAGGGATTCCTTTAGCATAAACTTCTCTCTGCGTTTATTTTCACGTCTTTGTTCTTGTTGAAACTTCTCTTCTCGCTGCTTTTGGTGCACCATCCACTGCTCTTCTTTTCTTCTTTCACGACCATGTCTCTGAGTTTCCCTCCTCATTTGCTCTTCCCTCTAAGGAATGATAATTTTGTTTCAGCACCAAATAGTGAAGAAAGGAAAAAAAAAACATTAGCGATGAATTGGCACCTTTCTTCTCATGAAGTCTTGTTTCTCAAGCTCTTTCCTTATCCGTTTCTCATGCACTTCAGCCTCCTTAGCAACCCTTGCTTCATCACACTGCACAAATTGAAGCATTATATAACAACTATTCTTTTAATAAAGTTATCCCTGTATGAAGAGATTGTACATACCTTGCGTTTTCTTGCCAATGTAAAAAAATATTCATCTCGTACAGATTTGTCATAGGATATATACTGGTTTTGTAGACCTATGACATGGTGCATATCAAACCGAATGCCGTTTGAGGGTACAGGAGACGTCTCACTGTTTGGAGCATCATCAAAGTCCATTGAGATGAAAGGAAATTTTTGCTGCCTTTCATGCTGAGACAAGAGGTCAGCATTTGACATTGGACATGGAGCAGTATAATTTGGTGTCAATTGTTCATTTCCATGAAGATTTTTACTTGCTGACGGTAAAGATGGCTCTCTGGTACTAGAAACATCTATTGAAGAGCTATGGTAAAGAGATTGAGAGACCCCATCATAAGTCCTTGACTGAACCCTTGGCTGTTCAGGGAGAAACTGATACTCATGAATAGCTCTATGGCCCATCTGTTGATGAACCATATGAGAAATACTAGCTTCTAGTTTCCCATTCACATTGGATGAGCTAGCTAATGAATGTTCCATCCTAGACAAAAAGCCTGCTGCCTGCAAAGCAGTATATTCACAACAATCTTGAATCTACCAGAAACAACAAACCAAGTTCACAATGAAAGAAAATGTAATTATTCTACTAATCTTAGAATAGATCACATATCATAAGGCCAACAAATTGTAATGAACTTCAACTGTAACACAGTGAAAGAAAGTACACCTTCAAAGACTTGGTATCAAATCTCTCAAAATTGCCATCATAAGAACATATAGGCTGCTTCTGTTGCGCAGGCATTTCTGATGAAATATTTACAAAACAAATAATGAAGAAAATTCACATAGTTTGCAACAGCAAATTATATGTAGCTAGAGAATATATGAAAAAAGTTAAAATACAAAATTAGCACCAAAACAAGAAAATGAATCAAACTCTTTAAAGATAAACTTCAAGTATTTTTTAGAGAGAAGTTTCAGCATCAAGGTTTAAAATACTTATACATGAAGTTCCTAAAAAATGTCAATATGAAATATATCAAAGCTAATTACGACCCATCTTCAATTAAATGAACACTTTAACATTGAAAATGAATGAT
>JBAMIE010000068.1:2094763-2106835 GCA_037177295.1 Kaempferia parviflora
TCACTCAAGAGGCTCAGGGTTCAATCCCTGCGTGACGCGTTTTAAGTTTTTCTTTATTTTTTGTACCTCCGCTACTCCAAAAATTCTAGAAAAATACTCTAAAATTTTAGAAAAATCATAGAATATTTTTAAAATAATTTTGGAGAATTTTGGGGCGTTACAAGGAAGAGAACTATTAGAACAAGAAGCAGTAAATCGACTTTGTGTCCAACGACAAGGTTGAGTTCCATTTACTAAGCTTATTACCTCTCTAAAAAGTCAATCAGATCGGAATCTACGACTCTGCTAACGAACTTTGGGAGAAGTTCCTGGAGCTTCATGAATGCACCTCAGACGCCAAACTAGCAAGATGATGTTGGGGTTACAAGGTTGCAAGCATAGTCCCACGTTGAAAATATATGGGAAAGATCATGAGTTTATAAGAGAATGATATCTCTATTGGTATGAGTCCTTTTGGGTAGAGCCCAAGAGCAAAACCATGAGGACTTAGGTTCAAAGTGAATAATATCATATCATTGTATAGATATCTAAATTCTTTTGGACCCATCAATTGGTATCAATTGGTAACAAAGTGATTTTTACTTTGATATTTTAATTAAAGACCATTTTCTTTATTACCCATCAAATGGTTTTTTAATTACCCATCAATTGGTAACAAACTGATTTTTACTTTGATATTTTCTTTTTCTTTTTTATGAAAATAAAATACGCTGTTTTAATCATATTTGTGAATGTATATTTGCAAAAAAGCCCGTGAATTTTGGGAGAAGGTACATGGCTGAAGCAGCACCACAATTAGGTGGTCGATGACTTCGCGAGTGCCACAAGCAACCACCGGCTCCATCGCCATGGCGACGGTTGCCGGACCGCCTGTGCGCGCCTCGATCGCCGCCCTCCGATCTAGCTCACCGGCCAGAGAGTGTCGACGGGGCGGGACGGGGAACGTGCTCCGGGTGCTCCGGAGCGACCGGGACTTCCTTCGCGAGCGTCTCCGGCCGCTGACCAACGCGCTGGGCGAAATCCTCTGGCTACGGAACTTGGAAGACCCCCGCGCAAAGGATGCACCCATCACCGACGCAGCCTGGCCTAGAATTTCGCATCCTCCGGGTCTGTGCTTCACTGCTTTGGTCTCTGTGTTCGAACTGGTAGCTGAGCTTGGTGGCTTATTTATACTTTTAGGAATCTGTTTATTCATTTTATCTGGAGATTTGAAATGATTGATCAAATCAAGAAGTATTGCTCTGTGTGTTTCTATTAGATTTAGTAGGGCTCTGTCTTGTGTTCGTTCATGAACAAGTAAGGTTTCCGTCAATTTACTTATTGACACGAGCTATTGTTAAGTGGGAATTTCTGAGTGATAAGTTAAAATGATTTGCACCTCCAAACGCAAATCATTTGTCGTGGTTTGGATCATTGTGGACAGAGTGGGAATTAAGCTGTATCATTTGCGATAACAATGTAGAATTTCAATTTCCATTGACTAAATAAGGAATTTTAGTTTGCGAATAGTGAATAGAAGGTGTGCCTGCGTTTGATACTTGTAGAAGATTATTTGATCTGAATAGCGAACACAATGCTAAATCCAGAACATGAAGTTGAGAACAGGGCTTCTAAACTAAATCATTGGGCCCTGCAACTGTGTAGGTTCAACAAATTCTTACCGCATAAATGTCAAAGAAGATGACTGGAAAATGAAATATGTAGAAGAAGGTTTGTGAAACCCTTTGTGCCGCCATGTCTCATAATGACACCTGATGAAGTGGAGACCATAGTTCCTCTGTCAAAGATGAAACAATGAAGCAGGATGAGGATAATGTATCACCCACCCAATTGACACAATCTACCCTCTATTGACCAAATACGTTATGTCGGTGGAAAAAGTAAACAACATGCTGATCAATCATTCGAGTGCCTTCAACTGCTTAAATCTCTAATCTTCTAAAATCTCAATCCTTCTCTGCTTCACACAACCAGTGCCTGGAAGAAAATTTTGTATCAAAACAATTGTTATTACTACAAAATTTAAGTTATTCATCTCAACCAGTATTGTGCACATGATTTATGCATATGTTTTCTGTTCTTTTTGAAAAACTTGAATGATTTATACCATGTGTTTTGTGTCTTTCAAAAATTGGATGACTAAATTGTTAGATTGTTTATCAGTTATCATGTTGTCTCATCCACACTATTATCAGATGATACGTCATATGTTACATGGACTTCTGTACAGGAATCCAACACATGAATGAATCTAGGTGTATATCATCTTTATTTTACAAAGCTTTTTCATTCAGCCAATGAGAGTGTTGGGTGTTCCGTATGGGTACTTGGAGATGGATGAAGAGTCCAAATATTAGAGGGCACATCTACTCAACAAACTTGAACATACTATTTCTTTCTTGTTTAAGAAGGATCACTGGATTTTTTATTGTCTGCCATTTAGTTAATTGTTTGCTTTATTAGTCTGCTCATGTTCAAATACTTCTACAGGACTCTCTTCTTTGGATCTACTGATGGCTGATTTGGAAGCCTTGAAGGTGTATGCTAATCATTTCCAGGACACTTTCAAAATTTTTGTCATGCCTTTACCTGAGGTTTATGATCCCGAGAAAGTAGCACTTTATTTTAGTCTTCGTCCTCATATACTGGCTTTCAGAATTGCTGAGGTACGTCCCATGCAACTTTGCTAATGGTTCTAAATTTATCAGACCGTTAGTTCAGTTTAGGACATATTTCTAATTTGGCAGCATGTTATTACTTTAGGTATTCTTGTCATGGGCCTCTTTTGCCATAAAACTTCAAACCTCCAAAGCTTTCGATGTGAATAAGCAAAGTGTAAACATTAATGATGGTATTGACAACTCACAGTCTCTAGCTGGGAAGCTTGTTAAGGAGTCTCTTCTGAATCTTGGTCCAACTTTTATCAAAGGTAAGCGAGATAGTTCTTGGAGGAGCTGTAGCTTATCATGATCTTGTTGCATCCTCGTAATATTTTTCACCCCTGCTGGTGAGGTTAAATTAACTATTCAATCTACTTGTTTGTGAAGTTGGCCAGTCCCTATCTACAAGGCCAGATATAATTGGTTCTGATGTTTCAAAGGTAAAAGAATCAGATTACCATGCTTCTTAACACGAACTTTTCTTGGTCAGCTGTGAATAGTGACTTGGATTTAGTTTTGATCATTTATCAGTTTTCCCCATCAGGCATTGTCTGAGTTGCATGAAAAAGTGCCTCCTTTTCCACGTAGTGTTGCACTGAAAGTTATGGAGGAGGAATTTGAATGTCCTATAGAAAGGATTTTCAGTTACATCTCAGAAGAACCTGTAGCTGCTGCATCATTTGGCCAGGTGGTTCTAGTCTTTAAGTTGCTTCTATCAATACTAATGCAGCACCTATTTCATTTTTATAGTTAGCTTATAGTATCTACTGAGTCATGAAGCTTCTTCCCAGCTCTGTCCCAAAGTTAAGTAACCTGCAAGATATGAGTGATGACAATGCCCAAATAGTTGGATTTCATGCCCTTTTGATGTTGATAACTTATCTGAGTGATGATGATTTTAAATCTCTATTATTTCCTTTTCTCATGATAAGCCTAAAGTGGAACTCTTAAACCTTACCAGTAAAATAACTTATATGCTCTCTCGGTGCAATATCTAGTTTAGATTTTTTTTGCATTCTTAGTAACTTGGGCAGGCTAGCAAGTTAACTGTTCGGTAAAATCTATTGCTATTTGTCTATGGTTTTAGGTCTATCGTGGATGCACACTTGATGGCAGTGTTGTTGCGATAAAGGTCCAACGCCCAAACTTGCTTCCTTCAGTTGCACGGGATATCTACATTTTGCGCCTTGGGGTTTGTATTATATGTTTTGGTTTTCTAAATTACTTGAATATCTTATTGTCAATGTTTCTTGTTTTTAGGGAGCATCATTTGTGTTCTTTTAGATTCACTATGTGCGTTGAAACCTATTGTGTCTGAAACCTTCTTTAGTTTAAAGTTTAAACAAATTGTTGAGTAACTTGAGTTCTTGTTACTAATATTTGTTTTATTATTATTTATCTTGTTTATATGACTTCACTTGAGAAACTGTTTCTTTCACTTGGCAGCCTGCTTTTCTTGGAGAATTTTTGTGCACCAAAATGTTCAGTTGGCTACGGATTCCAACAAAAGTTCAATTATTTGGTTAAATTCCTAATTTCCTTCATTAGAATATAACATTAAACAGAAAATATGGAATGGAAACCTAGTAGAGATTGTTTCAGCTGACAATATGAACCATTTTCTTTATCACATGATAAATTATTATGCTGGTGGAATCAATTCATGTTTCTGATGTGTGTTGGAAATTTTTTTTGAGAATGTACAATTGTTATTATAATTTTTTTATGGGTATTGAAAGCTAAATTCCATGTAATCCATTTTGAGTAACCCTGACAATTTATTTTGAATCAAGAAGCCTAAGGGCTAAATTTTTTTACTAGGATTTAGCTCAACTAATAAAACATGCCTATGTTTACAAAATTTATTTATCTCACACATTATGAATTTCGTGTCAAATGCTGATCAAAATTAAATCTATATTCTTCTTTTGTTTTCAAGGAAGACTAGCATATTCTGTTCCTGAGAATCTCCAGCAGGAGATTTTTATTCCTTTCAAAAGAGAAGATACTGCCCTTCTATATCGAAGAAAATAACTCTGTTCCATTGGTTTAGCATTTCAGTTTATACATCCTTTCCTACTTAATGTCCAATCCTGCAACAGGGTATTATTCTAAAAGACCAGAATAATATGGAGAAAGCCTGACACCCAAAGACTGAATTAATATAATATAAAACCACTTCCTTTAGTGTATGAACCTTAAATACTACTCATTGTAAAGAAACTTAGGTGCCTCTTTTCAACTTTCTCATTAGTCAATGTGATCAAATGCTAACTGAATGCTCATATAAGAAATCTGTGAATAAAACAATGTGGTACTCCGTACTCTTATGCTATGTAATTTTCATGCTTTTCTTGTCATGTTTTACAGCTAACACTCTTGAGGAAGATAGCAAAAAGAAAAAGTGATCTTCGCCTCTATGCTGATGAGCTTGGTAGAGGAGTAATTGGTGAACTAGACTACACTAGAGAAGCAGCTAATGTTGCTGCATTTTCGGTACTTCATGTTTGAATTAATTTACTGAGGAACATTATTATATGTTAGTTTCCAATTTAGTTTTCTACATTACCGACTTGATCTATTGTGTCTTTATTTCTTAGGAAGTACATTCACAATATTCATTTATCAAGGTCCCCAAGGTGTTTATGAATTTAACAAGCAAAAGAGTTCTCACCATGGAGTGGATAGTTGGTGAAAATCCCAATGACTTGCTTGCCCAAGCCAAAGAATTTGGAAAGGAGAACAATCGATGCCTGGAAAGGAAAAGATTAGAAGCAAAATTACGCCTTGTTGATATGGTATGCACTGTTAAATGGTTTGTACTATTATTTGATGAAAGAAACTTTTCATTATTGACTACTTGATACGCTCAGAGAAAAAACTCAAGGAAAAGCTCAATGATAGACACATAGTGATGGGCCCACCATTTCACTTTTTGTAGGCCCCATCATTTTATGTGTCTGTCATTGAGATTTTCCTTGAGTTTTTTTCTCTCTGCAAATCATTTCTCCCTTAGGAATATGTAAAACCAACTTCAAGTGCTAGCTCAAATCTTACTCTTTTTACATTCTTTGTTCTGGATCTTTTTGGTTGAACTACTTCAATTTTTTCAAGCTAGGCAATAATGGAGTCTGAAATTTCTACTTTTTTTCTTTTAATATAATTGAAAGATAGTGTCATAGTTTCTCATATACTCTTGCTATTTCTTACCAAATTTCATACTGGAGAAAAACATGAACACTTAAAATTGCACTCGGCAACAGTGTTCATGAACCTGGATGCTAACATTAGGACTTTGATGCTAAACATTGCCCATACAGACAAAGATTATGGCCTTTTGTTTCTTAATGTATATTGGTCCCATTTTCAGCACCAATTTAATGGCGTTTCACTTGGAAGAAACTCTCTTTTTCTAATTAACATGTGATTAATTTAGCGTGCATAATTATATATATGCTGAAGTGGTTCTCTTATAAAGAGTGTGTACCTTCTGTTCTTTTTATGCCAGAACATTCAGAATTATATATGCTTTATGGTTTGACTTGCATTTGTATGTGATGGTTCGAGATGTAGGTGAAGAAAGGCTTGGAATCAACATTAATCCAACTTCTTGAAACAGGCCTATTGCATGCTGATCCGCACCCTGGAAATTTACGTTATACTCAAGAAGGGCATATTGGGTATGGAAAAAATAGTTATTTCACTAAGATAAGTAAATGATTTACTAACAAGTAAGCTGTATTATAACAAGCTAGATTTGAGTTTTTATTCATATTGCCGATTATGTTCATGTTAGTTTATCATTGAAAACCTTTTTCTTTTTCTTTGATTTATGGTTTCTTTTAATTATTTTCTTTGCTGGACATTTATTTTAGGTTTCTTGATTTTGGTTTGCTTTGTCGGATGGAGAAAAAGCATCAGCTTGCTATGCTTTCTGCCATAGTTCACATAGTTAATGGAGACTGGAATGCACTTGTCTATGATTTGATGGAAATGGATGTTGGAAGGCCAGGAACCAATCTTCGTCGTGTAGCAATGGTTTGTCATCTTGAACCATATTCCATTTTTGATAACATTTTGCCAATTATTTTCAGAGTTTTAGGTGACATTTGATGAGATTGTGCATTGTTCTTAATTTTGTTGACACTTACAAAATATGGAAAACACACACAATTTACTTGTTTGGAAGGGAGAGATGTGCAGAGGAGAATATAGATTTTAAGGTCCTCTTCCCCATTTACCTTGGTAAAAATTCAGGAAGGAGCTCCCATAACATTTGGTTGAAGGATTTTGCAGCAAAATTGCATCTGCCCAGAACTGATGGATGTGGGTTGTCTCCACCAAAGGGAAGGGGTAAAGTTCTCTTTGTCGCTTACCTTTCAGTGTGATGTAGATAATGGCAAAGTCAATGCCATGTGAGGTACCCAAGAAGTGTAAGTGCTGATTTCCAGTGCCAACTGTATTAACAATCTACCCTAGTATAATAGAAGTTCAGTATTGGAACAACAAAATCTTTCAGCGGGTTTCCTGTACAGGTCCTTGGAAGTGTTGAGACTGGGCATTGGTTGGTATTTGAAACAACAAATGCTAGATGATAATTTCTCTCTTGTTACACCATTCTTCTGATTACTTGTATATTCTGAATGTAAAAGTTTGCCTTATCTTATTTTACGTTGTGAACATTTCTAGGATTTGGAAGAGGCCTTGGGCGAAGTAGTCTTTATCAATGGAATTCCTGACATCAAGTATAGTCGTGTAAGTAGATCGCTTCTTTTAGTTTCCATATTATGTGATTGCTTTAGTGTTTCTGTTCTCAAAACTTGAATATTCCTCGCATATCTGCAGCATATGATTTCCTTCATCAATGTTCAGAAGAAGATGAAAATGTAAAAAGTAGGAGGTCAAATGATAAAACTTTCCAAAATTTAGCCACTGGTGTAGGATAAAAATGGTAATTAACCAGCTCCGTCAAACTACTTGCTAAATAGGTCTTACTGGTTTAGCTGACTAATGACTACATTTGTCCATATGTTGTATATTTTTCAGTTCCTACCATGCCATCCAATATAGGCAGCTGAGTCCATGTTAATTTGAATGTCTGCTGATTTACCGTGTGATTTAGCTCATGCTTGTGGGACAGGTAAACTGTCTTGCCGCCCTATATAAGCTTTGTTGTTTTACAAAATAATAGGAGCTGCAGTTGAAGTTAGATGATTACCATCCAAACTTTTAGATCCATTGCTTCTGATTATTCTCGTTTTCACTCTGTAGTCTGTACTTTGATTTAGATTGCCCCAAGTCATGACTCGAGGAATAGTCCTTTGAATGCTGTTGAACTAATCCTTTCTGACAGGCGAAAAGCTATCCTTAATCATTCACATAAAACATTTTATCCATGTTGCTTGAGCAAGTAAAATTTTGGATTGTTGATTGTTTGAGTATGATCAACAATATGATTGAATTTTTAGGCAAAGTTATGGGCTAAGCTAATCTGTTCTTATTTCCAATGATCCATTGGTATGTATTCATAATTGATTCTAGTGGCCAATGAGAAAATAGCAAGGTGTGTTAATATGTAAGCCAGTTCCTTTTTTGTCTTTTGCAATTCTATCTAATTCTTTTACCTTTATTTAATCTATAGGGAAATACCTTAGCCGATAATCGTCATATGCCATGCGTTTTTGCAGGTTTTAGGTAAAATTTTATCTGTAGCAGTCAAGTATAATTTTCGTATGCCACCATACTTCACGCTGCTTTTGCGCTCTTTGGCTTCATTTGAAGGTCGAATTTTCTTTTCCACTGTTACCTACGTGATTAGTTTGGTTCACATGAATTTTAGCCAGAGCACTTACATGTACCAATGGAATTTACTCGGATGTCATACGATTTTTCCGTTCTTCAAGGTCTTCAATACTTTTCCCTATAGCAGGGTTGGCTGTAGCAGCAGATCCAAATTTTAAGACTTTTCAAGCTGCATACAATTTTGTTTCAACGAGACTCCTGTATGATAATTCAGCTGCAACCAGAAAAATATTGCATTCGGTATGCCTTTCCACGAGGTCAATTCTTTTTTGTGCTTTCTGAATTGTTAAATCGGCACAGGTCAATAATATAGATATGCAGGAGGATAATAAAGTTATAGAGCTAAACTTAACTCAGTTTTTTAATATTTCCCTAGTCATATTCCGTCAGCCAAAGCTGTGACAGACTTTATACATTTAGACTTTATACGAAAATGCTTTTAATGGGTAGGTTTTACACTTCGTTTCAGGTTGTCTTCAACAAAAGGAGGGAATTGAAATGGGACAGGATTTTGCTTTTTCTTAGGTTGAGTAACATGAGGTATTTACACGATGTCTCAAGCACTCTATCGAATTTATGCCATTTAACTCTTTTAAATATACTTCGAGCAACAATTGGCTATGATATTCCATGTGAGACTCCAGAACAATCCCACATGTGAAAATGTGGGCTGACCGGGGGAGGTTGATGGGGACTTAAGCATTTTGAATCATTGGTTGATCCTACTAACTCGGTATAGTAGCAAGGCTACTCTTATTGCTTATTCCTACTGAGGTGTTTCAGTTGGAAAAGATAGCATGCGAAGTAGCATGAGAGGACGACGAGCCTTTAGGGAATTGTGACACAGTTTAGTTCCACATGAAAAACCCAGAAATTCTAAGATAACTCTGAGGAAAAGTGGTATCCGTTGGATTTCTCCAATCAAAAGGACTTAAATAAAGGGATGTAAGCATTCTAGGTCGGTGGTCCGGCGCACAAGTTTATAGTTAGTTATCAAGTAAAATCATACCTATACGGTGTCAAATATGTAACATTGTAAGTTTATATATCTATTTCTCGCTATTTCCTTGACATATTAAGCAAATATAAACAATCAGCTGCACTAGACAATTCACAGCATTTTCCTCCTTTCTGTTCTAGCTTTCACCTTATGATTTTACACAATGAATGCAGAAAAAGCACATCTGTGGTAGAATTAGAAATGCCGCCTACAAATAGATCTTCATCATTGGGACAAACTGACAAAGGGGAGGTCTTCGATACTGCGAACCTCATCTTGAGGCTGTTAACGTCAAAAGATGGTGCTGTTTTCCGAAGAATTCTGATGACTGCGGTATGTATCGTATTGCTTCCACTGTAATTCTGATCCTCAGAGCTTGTATCTTGTGTTCTTAGCAGGCGTTCACCATGTTAAACAAGTTTAGTCTGCTAAGGACAATGTATTAAATACACTATTTTTCCTTGATCGAACAGGATTCAACTTCTTTAGCGCGCGCATTCATCTCTAAAGATACAAAATCCCTCCGCAGAGATCTCAGTTCTGCTCTAGCTGATATTCTCTTCCACTGGACGTCGGAGGCCTTCAGAAGAAATGGAGTCGAAGAGAGGAACAAACTTAACCGAAACATGATCCTAGAAAGTGAACAGATGGAAAGAAAACCAGCCTCACCATCCAAGTTATCGGTACCTCTGTTGCAAACTGTTCTCCGAGACAAAAGGCTCAAGGTTATATTTTACAAAATTGCAAACGGCGTAAGACAAGACTCAATGCTGACAGTACGAGTATGTTGGAGTTTATCGGCGGTCCTTGCTACTGCTGCAGTACTTGCGATGCATCGAGCTCTTGTTTACTGGTCAGAAGCTCATGGAAGATCATTTTTACCTAGGCAAATTGCACTTAGCATTCCATGAGGTGCTTTTGTGAGTCTATAGGATATCGACATTTTTCAGAAAAACAAAAATCTTACCTTGTACAGAATGTAGTTTAAGTAGTTTAACAAATGTTGATCGATTATTCTTCTAAACCACTTATGGAATTGTTGCACCTCGTGCGGTGTTTTGCACGGGGAGACTCGTGGGTTTGTCTTGAGTGCAGGGGGTGTAATCGAGTCGAACAAGAGGTTTGAGTTTGGCTCGGTTAGTTTTTTCCTAAACTCCAGCTTGGTTAGAGTTTGACTCAAATTTTAATTCTTAAGCTCTAGCTTGGTTTGTAATGAAATTAAATAATTCACGAAGAGCTTGATCGAAAATACCTCGTTTAAAAGTTAAATGAGTTTAGTTATGCTCGTTAACTTATCATTTTCAGGTCGTTAAATAAGTTGATGTTCTAGATCGTTAGGTACATATTCAATCTCGAGTTAACATTCCTATATATATAATGATATGTGTTGTTTGTTCTCTCTCTCTGATATATATATATATATAATTGTATGTAAGGTTGTGTTGGTTTGGGCGTGGCTGAGAATTCTCTTAGATTCATCTCATCAAACATTAAAGTCTAATTTTTGGGTAATTTTTGATGTTTCTGACTCTTGTACATCTTTTTTTTTTGTTAAATGGAGCTATGTCAGAAGGCAAATAGACATATTCATCTAACTCATCAAAGAAATTGGAGAGTTGTTGAGTTGTATGCATTAAGGCATA
Source organism: Kaempferia parviflora (assembly GCA_037177295.1). NCBI lineage: Eukaryota > Viridiplantae > Streptophyta > Magnoliopsida > Zingiberales > Zingiberaceae > Kaempferia > Kaempferia parviflora. Next base: position 2,105,869 of record JBAMIE010000068.1, read on the forward strand.
TTATTCTATGTTTGGCTAAGTTTAAGTATTCTATGTTGTTGTACTAAGGCTAAATGTTTTTTACCCTAAGTAGGTAAGTAAGGCTGTAGGATGTATGTTTTGTTGAGTGGTGCTTGGTTCTTCTGCTAGTTCGGTTGTGAAGTTGAGGGTTGATACCCTGAGAATCTAACAGATAAATTTTAGTTTCTATTTTTAATGAAAATGTTGCCCTAGGGCGTAGTTAGACGGTGGACGCATGATATTTTTTTACGTAATGGCCAGGAGTCGATCGATTCCCAGGAACTGACAACTTGCATGGTTTACTCCACCATGCGTCTTCCGCTTGTGTACCTGCATTTATCTCCCTTCATATCCGCGGGGTCAGTACTAGGGGGCCACTAAGGTAACAGATTTACTTTTTTTTTCCCTTATTGAACATGTTAGTGAGCCTCTAAACGAACATGTTTGTGAGCTCATGAATTAAATACTATTAAGCTCGAGCTCGACTCAATAATATTTTGAGCTCAAAACTAGGCTCAAGCTTGACACATTAATTTAATCGAATAAACTCGTATATTTTTTTTTTAATCGAGAATCGAATAGCTTGTGGGTTAAGGACAGCTAGACTGTTTCAATAGACTTATTGAACGACAAAGTTGGGTTTTAAAATAGGAAATTTATGATACCTTTTAATATTTAATATTATTTTTTAAAAGTGCTCATTTAAAATACCATTTAAATTCGTTTGTTATTGAAATATTTTTAAAATAATCTACAAAATTAAAAAATAGATATATAAAATAATGACTATTTTTTAATATTTATGAATTTTGAAATTTTAATATTTTCTAATATCGTCCACTCTAATTTATTATGCATTTACTTATCTATTTTTTCAATTAAATATTTATTTCTTTTGGTAGAAGTAATATTTCAAATATATATTTTTATATTTATTTTAAAAAATATATTAAAAATTATAAAAGTT
>JBAMIE010000068.1:2110340-2121724 GCA_037177295.1 Kaempferia parviflora
AACGCTCAATCGCACAAATCCCAAGTAACGTTAGAGACCGGGCCAGGGAAGGATCCCGGCTCTGGTACTCCGACGCTCAAGTCAGGGGCTCTTGAGGAAAAATATAAACTGTAGATGAATAGTGTAAAATGCGCGTACCTCCACCGGAGACCAAGGGTCCCTATTTATAGTGGGGGCTTTATCCCTTGGCACGCATGTCGATGCGTTACCTTCCAAGTAAGCCGCTACTGACACTCTGACACCTTACCTCATTTGGGCATGTCATTTCCGTACTTTGTCAGGTTTGTGGGCTTCGGCCGTACCAATGGTACGAGACCCCTCCTTTGACACCTGACACTCTGACAGCCGGTATGCTGGGCGACAAAGGAGGAGGTGGAGTGAGCTGTCTTCATTGTAGGCGTCTGACCGGAGCCGGCCTATCAGGGACAAATAATTCTGTTGACCGGGTGACTTGCTCGGTCGGTGGGTCGAGTCGAGTCACTAAACCGTGAGGTGTATGGTGAATTCTTATAGCCGATCGATCGGGCGGATGCTTGGTCTCCGACTAGGGGATTCGGCTAGCTGCTCGTCCACACTGGCAGTCTTGTTGACTATGACCGGACTCTGTGGGGCCCTCCTGCCTCACAGAATGCAAAATGTCTCTTAGATCATGTTGTTTGATGCAAGAAGCAGATTCTCCAAGAGGACAAGCATTTTCCCTTTAAGGAAGCTTATATGATTCTTTTGCTGTGTCAGCTCAAAATGCAAAATGGATTTTTATCAATCATCTTAAATAGCTTCCAACAACCTGCAATTACCAATAACCTTCAAAAATAAGTAATCCAAGCAATAAGAGGTCCTATGATTTTCATCGATATCCTTGATTAATAGCTGTAACTACGAGGCTAGCTTTATAGTGCTGAACAGATTCATTAGAGTGAGTCTTGATATTCTTATCCTCTTTCTAGCATGCAACGAACTTCAATCTTTGAGGAGATAGATCAACAAAGTTCTGTAGACTTTCTAAAATTGCTTGCTGCCAAAGATAATTACTGTTAATCTCTGAGTCAGAACTGAGAGTTGAGGTAGCTTCTCTGAGTCAAAACTGAGAGTCTGAGATAGTTGGTTCAGTGACATAGAGGTGGCACATTTAAATTTGCCAGAATGTGAAGAAGACAAGGTGAATCTATAGGAAGAATTGTAGCATTATCTGCATCCAGTTAACATCTGAATTGATCAAAAGGGAATTGAGAAGGAGAATCATCAGATCATAGGTTAGGTAGTAAAGGAAGGATCATTGGATGATTCATTCACTTCAACTAAATCAAAGGTTGACAGTGTTTGGAAAGATTTATGCTCCCAAAGGCCAAGAAGTACACAAGATAGCAAATATAAAATGGACTTGAAAAATGATTCCTATACTCACAAGTAGACAATGCAAATGAGGAGCATTAACTTTAGCCTTTTTTTTTTATTATGTGCATACACAAGAAAAGTTCATCAGGAAGTGGGAAAGCAAATTAATTTGCATTTATAAAAATTGTGGAAAAGCATATCTGGAACTCTAGTGGAGATAATGTAAATGGAGATTCATCTATGGAGCGTGCAGAACTTTCTCCTTGTGAATATTGAAGTTGAGGTTGAGCAGCCATCAAAAGCAAAAGGAAAGGCATACAATGCAGTCGCAATTGAATGATTATCCTTACACTTGGTAACACTGAAGAGTACACACAGAGACTGAGGAACGCAATCATGAGTAGTTATTTATGTAAACCTATATAATTTAAGAGAAGAATATTCATGAGCATTATATGTAACTATGTAAGTATAAATTGGAACACCAGATTGGGATTGCACTTACTCAGTGAGATGGTTTATCGTGGGAAATTAACTTTCTTTCTTGGCAGATGATCCTTCCAATTGCTGTTGAAGATGTGAAACGGGAAGTAAGGATACTGTCAGCCCTTAAAGGCCATGAGAATGTTGTCCATTTTCATGACGCATTTGAAGATGACTCTTATGTGTATATAGTAATGGAGTAAGTTCCTTCAATCTTTTCTTTTAGTAGTATGTGAAATCATTATATAAAAGATTTTCATATTTCTCAATTTATTTTGATTGCAAAATAGGTTCTTTTGGATTTTTTAACTTCCTCAACTGTGAATTGTGGCCAAAAGATAGGAAATTCTACTTTTTGTCATTTTTTAAAACAAAAAATGTAGCTAGTCAATAAAAATAGAATGGTATCTTTTGTATGTTAATTAGAAGGAATCAACATGTGCACCTGCACTGGAGGTTAATAATACATTACCAACTGATCATTCCAATGTTAGGCTTTAGTTTTTTCCCCTCCCTTTATGTAAGCATATTTTTATTCTTTTTGCATAATGATTATTCTCTTTATGTTCTTTAAATAATGTGCAAGTTCAATGTGGTAATATTGAATGCAACTATTATTGGTAACATCTTCAATCAATAGCCTTTCTTTATAGATAGTTCCATCATTGAACATGTTTCTGTAAATCTGGATACAATGATACAAATGATAATATCCATCTGATTTCTTCTCTGATGCTGGTGTCATGTTTGTTTTTTGTCACTTGTTTATCAGGTTATGTGAGGGAGGTGAATTACTGGATCGGATATTGTCCAAGTAAGTTCCTCCACTGTTATGAGATATTGACTTTTGATTATATCTTCTTGGCTCAATTGAAAAACTAGTTTGCTAAATTTACATGTGTTTTCTAAATTTTTGCTATGTTGTGAACTTTGCTTTCTATTTTTCTGTTCTGTAGTTCAAGTGCTATGCAGAAATCACACTTCTATGAAATCTAAGAAGAGTACAATTGTTATATATGTTTTTCTAAATTGATAGTATTTTCCCAGAAAGGATAGCCGTTATACTGAGAAAGATGCCGCAATAGTCGTGAGACAGATGCTCAAAGTAGCAGCTGAGTGTCATTTGCATGGTCTGGTACATCGGGACTTGAAGCCTGAGGTAAAATCTGACTGGCATATTGAACTATTCTGACTATAGCTTGGGATCCTGTTGGAGTTCCTTTGATTTTGACTCTGAAAGCTTGACATGAATTTTTGCAGAATTTTCTTTTTAAATCAACTAAAGATGATTCGTCTTTGAAGGCGACAGATTTCGGCTTGTCTGATTTTATAAAGCCAGGTTTGCCTTATCATGTGTTTGATCTCTGAATTTGCATTTTTTTTTCATGATATACATGTATTGTATTTGAAGAGTCTTCTAGGAACTTATACTTGCACTATCCAGGGAAGAAATTCCATGATATTGTTGGAAGTGCATATTATGTTGCTCCAGAGGTGTTGAAACGAAAATCTGGCCCTGAATCTGATGTTTGGAGCATAGGGGTGATCACCTATATTCTTCTTTGTGGTAGACGTCCCTTTTGGGACAGAACTGAGGATGGAATATTTAGAGAGGTGAATCTTCAAACTCATTTGTAAGATCAATAATTCTTCTAATTATTTGTTTATTTTGAAAGTAAAAAAAGAAGAAGAAAATACTGCTGCTTAAGTGCTCCTTGCTTTATGGAAAAAAACCTCTTGTTGCTATTATAAAAGATGGAATACTCTACTTTTGTCATTGAGATATTTGTGTTTTATCCTTTCTGATTCAACTTCCAAACAAATTGGTTTATCAGAATTATTTGCATTCTTCTAAAAGTCTCCTTTGCTATACTACTTTGTTAATACAAATTGTTTTTATCCAACTATGAACTTTCTGAATAATGGTTATTTTTATCCAGTGTGGATCTTTACTCTCACCAAGGATTTGTTTCTCTAATATTCATTTTTTTATAATGATTGCTTGGGCTAAACTCTCCACCTGAAAATCTATCTTTTGATTATTAATATGCACATAATATATATATATATATATGTATTTCTGGTTTGACGTACAATATATTTTTGCAATCTTATCTTGCAGCCTCCTAATTATCTGAAGACAATATAGCATTATTTCTTTTGTGTCACTCAGTGCCAATATGGGGCAACTTTTATTGTTTAATCTAGGGACGTTAATGTTGACTAAATTTAACAAGTTACTTTGATATCTTGGAATCTGAAAATGTAGATGTTGAAACACAGAGTTTTGTTGATTTCTTCAACTTGCCTATTTGGCTGGAGATAGAGCCAACATAAAGAATTATGAGGCACTTAACAATGTTCTCAATATCTTGAAATCTGAAGATATAGTTGTTGAAAATACAGGAATTTTGTTGATTTCTTAACTTGCTCAACATAAAGAAGTATGAGGCACTTAACAAAGTTCTGTATCTTTATAGTTTTATATGGCATCTTGATGCTTCTTCCTTGGTTTTTTAATAAAATTTTGCATATACTTATCTATTTTTAACATAACAGTGATGATTTTTGATTATATGGACATATGTTTGTGATTTACTCATTTATTCATAGGTTTAAAGAACATGTACCTAATTCATTCTTTTTTGCTCAGTATATTTGAAACCGCTTTATCCTTTATACTATTTTTCTAGTAGGTGTACAGAAATAATTAAAAATGTTTGTATTGCTTTTTAGTAGATGCTCCATATGTTTCCGTTTTTCTCTTTTGCACAAACTATACTCTCTCTCTCTCTCTCTCTTCCTTTTTTGTCCTCGAGGCAGGGTTGAGTTGGCTAGTGCGGGGTAGAGTTGCTACCATAGGGCAAGGGTTTGAATTTCAATAAAGCCGAGGAAATAAAAAGGCCTCCCCGCACTAGTCAACTACAACTTTCTAATTTACCTACTCACAGATGGTCTTGGTGCCGACCGTGTGGGGCTATTGGGGTGACGGATTCCACCTTATGCTACTACCATTTCTTGCAGAATGTTTAAGTATCCTTGCTTCTGGCTTGTAGGTGTTAAAGAACAAGCCTGATTTTCGTCGAAAGCCATGGCCACAGGTAAGCAACAGTGCAAAGGACTTTGTCAAGAAGTTACTAGTAAAAGATCCACGTGTGCGACTTACCGCTGCCCAAGCTTTGTGTATGTCTTCCACCTGAATTTTTGTTGTTGTAGTTCTTCAGTACTATCTCCATTCTTTTCTGAAATTATGTATGGGGTTCAAGTTTGACATTATGTTCAATCTTTCTGCATAATTCTTAAATTCTAATCTCTTCACTGTTTAAGATTCAACTTTTTCTTATATCTGAAATGCTGAGTCATTAGCTTCCATTGTTGTATCGAGTTCCCTGATTATCAATTTTTCTACTTGCAGCCCATCCATGGGTGAGAGAAGGGGGCAGTGCATCAGCAATCCCACTGGATATTTCTGTTTTATCAAATATGCGCCAATTTGTGAAGTATAGTCGTCTAAAGCAGTTTGCATTGAGGGTAAATATTTATGCTCCAGAGTTTCTTAACATTTTTTTTTTCATAACAATGTTTTCTGAGCTCCTAATGCAGGCAATAGCTAGTACTCTTGATGAACACGAGTTAGCCGATCTCCGGGACCAGTTTCAACTAATTGATATTGATAAAAGTGGTTCAATAAGCCTTGATGAAATGAGACAGGTTAGTCTTTATAGACCTTTTTTGGGTACTTTTGGAAACTTTAGTTTTTGAAATCGGCATGGCATAGTTCCTAATGTTCTTGAAAATTGTCCTGTATAACTTCTTGAAAAAAATACAACAAATGATTAGTTATATGGATTTTATTCCACCATTGAACTTCTGGAATGTATATCGTTTATTGTCCTTTTAATAGTTTGCCTTACCTTTTCCAGCAATACTGATGTTCTCTATGACATTATGCTACAAAATTTGTGTGTGTGTGTGTTTGCGTATGTATTATTTTTTTTTTAAAAGTATAATCTTTGCATCCTGACATGCTAGAAAAAAACAATTATTTGTGATGCAGCACAAGCGGAGATTGAGGGTTGGATGGTTTGTGAAGTAGAAATTTGGAATGAAGTGGTAGAGGGATTGTAGAAACTAGGTATCACATCTAAGAATTCCTAGGCATCACACCATAGGGAGATTGTATAAATAAATGTAGAAACTTGGGTGTCACACCTAAGAGTTCCTAGGCATCACACTATACACTATAGGGAGATTGTATCACACAACCAAGCGAATTCTCAAAACTTTGATATCTATTCCATATTCCAGCATTACAACAGTACACATAACTCACAAAGGACTCCAGCAACATAAATGTTAGTAGATAGACTCATTGAAAACACAGAAGACTCATAAAGACACATAGGAAACTTAAAAGACTCACACATAGGGAACTTAAAAGACTCATAAATATGCTACAATTTTCCAAGCATGGGAAATTAAAGCATATTGGAATTGTTGGTCAGACTTTTGACGTCAACTATTAGGAATTGATGAACTTTATATCATTTCCCAAGTAGGTTTATCATCTTCCAAGATATGCCAAATTAATAGTGAAGTTTTAGAATCTTTATTTCTGCGCTTATAGACTTTTAATGGAGTTTGCCACTTGTCTCTATCAATTTTTTATTATTGTGGATCATTGCTAACTAGTTTTGTTGCAGAATGATGTAAAACTTCATTTAGTTTGTGTTGAGTATATAATGAAATTGCCTATAATTCTTGATGTACACTTGTAATTGCATTGGAATTCACTTTAGACAATCACCATATATAGGTTTGTCACTGTCGGTCTAAATAAATGAATTGATCTATTAACTTGTTAGGTCAGACTACTAGTGTAAAATGCTTATGCTCATGTAAATAGTAATTCAGTTATTTAAACCTATAAAGATCTTTTCTTAGCCACAATGTCATGTGAGACAAAACTACGGTGTCGCAATCTCCCTCATTTAAAGCTTAGCCTTTGATGTGTTCATCACTTACTCACAGCCTAAAATTATTCCTGGCATATGAGGGCCAATGACAAATCCTTGTAACACAAGTTGCTCTTCTCACATATTCAATCATATATTGGAATAACTTCTTTCTATCATACCATTGAAATAAAATAATTAACTAATTAACTCGTTATACACTGAGTAACATGCCATTCTCCTTAAAGTGCTGTAGAATAAATGACATTTTTGACACTACAATGCTACATGAGAAGAGATTGTGCTCTATGGCCCATGTTCTTACCAGTGGAACATACTGACCATTTCATATACAATTTCAGACTGCTTTTGGTGTTTGAGATGGGGTATTTGGCCTTGTTGAGGAAAAAAACTCAAATAGATTCTTTAAATGCACTCTTAAGGCTGTGCATTTATTGTGGCAGATAACTAGGAACCGTGTTTACAGATTTCTGATGGTCTTGTTGGAACCTATGCTAACCCATGTGTTGCATCTACAAGCTGTGCGATCTCAAGGATACTCTTCTCACTCAGCTCTGTGTCTTTTGTTCAGTTTCAGACTTTGTCTCCTGTGACTTTTGCAATTTTCACAAAATTTTGTCAAAATGAGTGAGTAGCATCGATGTGATTCCTATAATGCTACATGCTTAGCAAGGAAGATTTAGAAGCTGAAATTCCTAGTCACTACACTACTGGAACTTGAATTCATCACTACTTTCTTGTTCTGATGTTGTCTATAGAGATTAATCTGGCTTCAAGTAGAATTTAGTTCCTCTAACATTTATCTTGATTTTTGCACTATGTGCTACCTTCTCTCCAGTGTTCAATATCTACAGTGTTATACAACATCCTGGTGCATTCACATTGCATAAATTAAAATCAATTTGAAAATATATTCTCTATAACCCTGCGGTTTATGGTTCTTTGGTCAGGCTCTTGCAAAGGATGTGCCTTGGCGATTAAGAGGGCCCCGCGTACTTGAGATTCTTCAAGCTGTAAGTCTCATAGCTCAATACCATTATAGTTGTGACTGCTGATTCAGCTGCTGTTCTGCTCTCTGTGTAGAATTATATATTTAATGCTGATAGGATTCAGCTATCACCTACTCCACAAATTGCTGGTAGAACACATGTAGTTCTTTTAGCAAGTTCTCTGTGGAATAATATGGACGAGCAATATTGATCTTCTTTGGCTCATTGTTAACTATGTTTGACTGTGTTTGATATGATATTTTCATAACTTGTTTTCCTAGTCATAATGAAAACTTTGATCTGGTTACTTTTCTTAAAATATTTCTTCTAAAATTCTATATTACCGTGTCATTAAATTTGACGACTGTGTGTTTATGGAAACTGGAAACAATTTTCTGTTTTCAAAATTTTCATTTCTCAACATTTTTTTCTTGTTCTTGTGGAAGAACAGTCATTTTTTATGTAAAAATTGGATTTCTAACATATTTGCTTTCTCATGATTATGAACAGAAGGGTAAAACTAAACCCAATATAGACTTGTTGGGCCTATTGCCCTAACCTTAAATTCTTGAAATCCATGACTTCTATTGTCAAGAAGTTATCATATATGTGCCATAAAAACAAAGAGTCATTCCAACTAAACCCGAATAAAAGAATTTCTATTTATTATCCTTTTCTTAAATCTCTGTTTGCTATTTGGGTGGCTAGTTCTTTAGTTTACTTTTTTTTGTATAACTTCAATATATGATTAACACTAAACCTTAATTGATTATCTATTTCTTAATCTCTCTGTTTCCATATTTTATTTGCTATTTGGGTGGTTAATGCTTTAGCTTACTCATTGTATAGCTTCAATGTGTGATTAACACACTAAACTGATCTCGATTCATCATCCATTTCTAATTCTCTACTTCCCTTCTTTTTTTCTTTGCTATTTTGACGGCCAGTGCTATAGTTTACTCATTGTGTAGCTTCTATTTATGATTGGCGCACTAAATGCCAACTGATCTCTATTTATCATCCATTTCTAGATATCTACTTCCATATTTCATTTGCTATTTGTTCAGCTAATGCTTTAGTTTTTTCATTGTGTATCTCCAATGCGCCATTTATGAATCCGTTGGAACTGATAATCTATGTTATTCTGCAGATTGATAGCAATACCGACGGACTTGTTGATTTCACAGAATTTGTTGCAGCGACTTTGCATGTGCATCAGATGGAGGAGCACGATTCTGAGAAGTGGCGCGTCCGATGTAAAGCGGCTTTCGATAAATTTGATATGGATGGAGATGGATATATTACCCCGGATGAACTTAGAATGGTAAGCTCGTTTAGCATTATAGTCTCTTACATAAGTTCGCAGTTGCCACAACAACATATGTGAATCTTTTGCCGACCTGCTTATTTGTTTGTTCATTTGTCAAATAAGATTCATGGATCAGTCCCAGAGTTTGGGGGATCAGAAGTTGAGTGAAAGGTAGGATCCTTTCCTTCGTAGTGAATTCCATGTTCGAATTGCCCTATTTGAAAATGTGAATCCAGGGCCTTCTCCAACATGTACCAAAGTACCCTATTTTGTGTCAAAATTTGGTGCGAAAAAAATGATCTAGACGATGGCAATTTAACCTAGATGTTACTTCCAAGAAAAAACATTTATGTGAAAAGCTTGATGATAAAAAATGGGTATTTTGGTACAACAGATACGAGGAGATTTGGATTAGCCATTTTAGGTTAGGATGTTGAACAAGGAATAACTACACTCCGAGCTTCGTCCCCATGGGATATCACCTGACCGGCATTAGCAGAAGCCTGATCAGGATATTTACTCAATCTTTGGTCTTGTGGACATACCGTTAGACACAATGTTTGTATGACTCAAAACCATTCTTCTTGTAGAGCATTTTGCAATGAAAAATCACGTAATGTGGTAGATTGTCTACATCTTTTTATTGTGAAAAGATTTTGTGTTTGTTCGAGTCCTCATGGCTTTCAAACCCCGTTCGATTTTTTTGTTTTCTTATAATAAAACTCACTCTTCGGAATCAATTTTGATCGCAGCATACCGGGTTGAAGGGCTCAATTGAACCATTACTAGAAGAAGCTGATATCGACAAAGATGGCAAGATCAGCTTGTCGGAATTCCGTAAGCTCTTAAGAACCGCAAGCATGAGTTCCAATGTTCCTAGTCCATCTGGTGTAAAGAATCCTCAAATTTTCTAATTTGATTTGTCAACAAGGGAAGGTTGGAAGATGTATATGTTATATTGTCTTTGCCTTGCTTTGGTTACTATGCTCTATATCCCTCTCCCAATGTATCTCGGGCACTATCGGGAGTGATGTGGGCAATGCTTACTTTCCGCCTTTACCCGTATCAGTGTTGCAATCAGCTATAAGAGCTAGAGACGGTGGGAAGAACATCGGTAAGAACTATGTGAAAGGTCTACAATTTGGATGTAAAAGAATTTCATCGGACGGTTTGTACATTAGGTTAATGATTTCATCGTCTTTCACCAAAATTGTTGTGTTATTGTGTATATGCTTGTTCAAGTTCAGCATGAATAGAACATACTCATATCTGTTCTAGTTAGTTTTCTTATAGTTTTTTTTTGTTTCATTTTAACTTCTATTTGGATATTTGTTTCATTTTCCTCATAAATATCCAATGACAAAACATCCTATACATATACAATGGTCATTGACAATAATGGAGAGGCAAAATGGGATCATGTGTAATGCACGCGACTACAATCGGTGCCTGACTTGGCACTGAACAAGCTCTCGGATTAGTCCAAAACCTTCCTCGAACTCATCCTAAACCACCAGAGGTTGACCTCCAACACCTAAACATTTTGATCGAGCTACACATCTCTACTAGATCTTTTACAAGTCTAGCGAATCGAAGTAGCCCAAGATTATCGCGCGACAAGTTTGTGAAAGTCATCTATCACTCTAGTCACCTCCAATGCCCAAACCCTTTGGCCTTCCTTTGCTTAAAATCCCTTCACTCGTTAAACACACCACAAACTCAAATCTCCACTCGACCCAAGTCAAGAGCCCTACCTCCAACCCCAACAGCCGTGGCGCCTCCTTGTTTACATCGGCGATACCATTACTATCAACATCCAAGAACTTTCGTAACGAAACATCTACTCTTGACGATGGAGAAGTGTTTCAAAAGTAACTACCTTGTCTACATTGGCAACACAGATGAAACTAACACCCTCAAAACAAACTAACTACTATCCTAACTAACACCCTCGAAACAAACTAACTACTATCGACAATGGAGAGGTATTGTTAGAGGTATTTTAACAATGAAATCGAAATCCTAAGGTGCATTTTTTGCAACGGGGATATAACAAACTTCACATGCCCAATTAATTTGTTGTGCCATCGAAGTTAGGTCAAATTTATTGAGCTATAATCCGAAACAGAGAATGACTAATTATGATCAATCTTCCTCGATCAAGATCAAGAAACTAAGAAAAATTTAATCTTTGATCGAATTCGATGATCAAAATGCGATCTTGCTGATCGATTCATCCGTAGGCGGTGCTCCAGAATCGCTTAACGGTGCCTCGATCGAGGATTCCGAGCA
>JBAMIE010000068.1:2251571-2262287 GCA_037177295.1 Kaempferia parviflora
ACCAATCTTTCTGTGAGGTTTGTTCTGCGCCTTTTTTCACATACCAGTCGACTAGTACAAGCCACCAATCAACTGGTCCCGAGTGTATCTCATATTACACTCTTTCTCTTGACTCTCTTGACCTTCCTTTGCAGCCTTAACCTTTTGCCTTCAAGCTCTCTTCCTTTGGCTCTCGTCCCTCGAATGCATACAAGCTCGCGGCTCGTCTCCTCATGCCATCCTTCGCGTATGCCTTGGCTCTCGTCCCTCGGATGCACCATCCTTCACGTATGCCTCGAAGTTTGCTTCCCTCGACTTTGTCCTCGCTGTCTCTTCGTCCACGGTCCCTCGGATGCGCCATCCTTCTCCGGACTCAGGTCATCAAGGAAAGTCTTCTTCCATAATGCCAGAGCCGTACATGCCAAGCCTAATTGGACTTACGTGTCCAAACCTCCATGCTTGGACTTATACAGCCAATGACCTACTTGGACTTTGCATCTGCACATGTACACCTGCACACTCGATATGCATATCAGTACACAATGTAAATTATAATTTAAACTTTGCCCAAACACCAAAACCTTAGGTCACAATAATTGCTCCAACATTTTTCGATGTGGCCAAGAGAGTTAAAATGATTTATTTTAGCTTCCTCCACGTCTATGACCAGTAAGTGGCAATGATCATCTTCATTGTTTAGAGAATAGAAAATATTTCTAATGCCCTTCTCTTCGTCTATTTTAGCAGTTTGTTTCAATGCATGCTTATCCATCATAGCGAACAATCCTATGTAAACAATGGGGAAAATTTTTGAGTTGACTAAATCTAATTAAAAAAAAATACTATAAGGAGGTCATATACTTACTAGAAATCCTACCCCACAAAATATGGATGGGTAGTATGGTGAGTTAGAGGTTTTGACCTCATTACTTAGAATGGTCCAATACGCATTAATGTAATCCCCATTGGTCAAATGAGTCCAATCAAATATGGTCAAAAAAGATTGTATATCTAATAAGAAAGTATCAGTAGACCAAACTGAAAGCCTTATAATCCTACATACACAAACAAAACTAGCATAAATAGTGAACTTTACTATAAAGTATTGAGCTGTATAAATTAGCATCTAATATTTAAAATAATTTGGTAACTACTTCAATTACAACTAACTCACTTTAATTTACTTAGCTTGATCAGTGCATCTGCTATCACACCATCCTTAGTCTTCTTGAAAAATGTATTTGCTTGTTGAGCATATTCATATAACAAAATTTGATTAAGTAAGGATTACAAAAGATCAAATAACAAACATACCTTTAGTATTTTGGTTTTGAGCCGCTTAAGGTTAGCACAAATATTTTCTTTATTTAATGTTGTTGTGTCTTGAGTTATTGTTGGGGCAGATGCTTCTGGGTCTACATCTTCAACAATCTGTTTGCCTTTCTTAGATCTCTCTACTCTCCGACTTCTTTTTCTTTTGGGGCCTAGTCCAAATGTTGTTAGTAGTCTAGGCAGATTATGTTCTGTGCCCTCTTGATTCATGGTAAGGCAGGCTCCTTCCTCTTGTGATTTCTTGCCTTGCAACTGCATTTGGAGATCTTTAATTTTTCTATCAGCATTAGATATTATTTTATCTTTTACATGTAAAATTATGTTGTCTACCTCAACTTTGCCGCTACCCACATTTTTGGCAGTCTTATCTCATAACTCAGTAAGTTCACTGATTTTAAGATCTTTTTAAGCAGGCCTTCCATATAAGTAATTATAAGATCCTTGGCTGTTAAGAGATTATCCTTTTCATTTATGACCGTTGCCAACATCATATTAGGATCCTCGAAACTTTTAACAGCTTAACATAATTTTTCCTTTAAACTTGTAATTTCTTTGTCCTTTTCAATGCACTTCCTACAGTCTACCATCTCCAGGAACTAGAGTAATTGTTCTTTGCATTGATGTGAAGACTCGTGGGTTACCAACTCAAGGGCTTGAATTGGAGGAGCCTAGTCTGGTACCAAATACAACTCTGATTCAACTGGAATTAAATCTACAATTATTTGATCTACACTGATACTGTCTATTAACTTTTTTACGGTGTGAACATGATAAGTAGGCCAACTCCATTGAATTATTTTAGGAAATCATTTGGGTTGCTCTGCCTGAATGATACTCATGTGCTCACACATCCACACCTACAATGTGATTATAACATTTAATAATCTACATTATAAATACTGTGAGTAAAATATAATTTTACTTACAGCTAAAATATTTGGAAATCCCTTGAGTAAAAGGGATATTCTGAACCTGTCCTCTTATAAAAGAACTAATGGGCAGCTCGAGGATCCACGCAAAGGGTGTCCCTCGAATCATCTGTACTTGTGCTTCAGTCAGTTGAACAGAAGAAATAAAATTCTTAAAATAGGAAATGTTACTTGTCCAGTTCATTCTTTTACTTCGTCCTCTATTTAAATAACTTGGATAAGTAGGTCGAGCATCACCTCCACTTGACGATGCATCTTTTATAGCCATTCCTAACCTAGCAACCATAAATCAACGAAGACCCTAGGTGAAATTAGTTACGAAAACCGTAGCCGAAATCACTACACAAAATAAATTAAACAAAAACAACCAAAATCACTACATAAACCTATGGTCAGATCCCAGGGATGCTAGACTCATGAATCTAATGGCGAAAAGGAGTTTTCACGGAAATCCTTAGCGGTCCGAAGGAGATGGAGAGTGTGAAATCGATATCGCAGAGAGGATAGTGTGTGAAGGCATAGCTCCGATATCCTAACCTTGGTCTATATATATTAATGTTCTTTTATTCAAAATTAAAACTTTATTCTAACTTTGCTTTTAATTATCGAGATAATATTAGTTGAAACAAAACCCTAGATTCAACTCCACCATTGGGCCTGATATTGTAAAATATCAAGCCCAACATAGGCCTGACATGGTAATATATCAGGCCTAACTTGTATAATTATAAAAATTTTAAATTACTTATTTTTTAAAAAAATTATAGTGATTCATTTTATTATTTAAAAATTTTTATTACTTCAAATTTCTTTTAATTCATCTTTATATTTTTATTTTCCTTTGTATACTCTATATTTGCATCTTATTATAGATCCCAGAGTAACCTAGGTCCCAACCACACCAACACACATTGGGCCTGATATTGTATCATATCAGGCCCAACGTTGGGCCTGATATGCTAAAATATCAGGCCCAACGTGGGCCTGATATAGGATTATTTTAGGAACAAGGTGGGCCTGATATTATATCATATCAGGCTCACATCTATGATGAAATGTATCATCACGTTGCCTCCCCTCCAGGAATGTTTAAATAGGTAATAGATAGCGTCGTTTGGGTCCTTACAACAAAATAAAGTCACACGACTTAAAATGGTTGCAATCCGACATGTATAGGTTCATCAGTGGGTTTTGACCCAAACCCACTGATGGGCCCTAAGGTATTTGGATTTCTTCAAAATCACATCCCTTAGGAAGGTTTTAGAGAGGGTAAGGTATTTGAAGTGTCAAAACGTATTTCTAACTATTAAACATGAAGTTCTTGTTCCATGCAGTGTACATGTGGAATTCAATTACCAACATCCTCTTTATCCTGTCCCTTAACATATTTTTTAAATACTCTAAGGTATATGAGGTGTCAAAACAAATATTATAACTAATATAGATGAGGTTCTTGTGACGTGCCAGTTGGCACGGAACATTTATCCAATGGATTCAATAAACATCATACACTATCAATTGTTTCATTTACCAAAAACACCAACATCCATTGCTTTTTCAACATTCGTACTTCTTTATATATGTTCTTTATCTCATTAAAAATATACATATTTTCTCTATCTCATATCGTATAATTTCACAAATTTTTAATTACTTATTTCTTTTTTAATTCTATTCATTTTATCATTCTTCAAGTTTTAAAATTGTTATTATTTTAAATTTATTTTAAATTTAATTCCCACCATTAAGATATGCTCTGCAGTTGTAGATATATGGATGAAAACCTTGGTTGTGATCCATGACTAAACCGATAAAGTTCCCAACCTATCAGCCCAACGTGTGTCTGATATGTGATGATATCATGCCCAAAGTGGGTCTGATATTTGATGATATCAGACCCAATGTGGTTTACAGAGACGTTACCTTTTTACCCTATCACTACCACCGTGCCAATTTGAAAATTGATATTTCTATTTTACAACACAACAGTAACATTTAGTATACACTTGTCATATCAAATATATAGTGACTTAAACAGTGTTTACTATATACAATCGTATACAACTAACAACATTCGACATTTTTACCTTTACATCCCCTACCAACTAATTTTCTTATAACACTTTGGATAATTATGCCAATGTTTTGGAGAACCTGTCCCTCAATATTGATACTATTACATCAATTCCAATTTTTTTCATGTCTCTTTGTTTAAAGTCTATCTTCATATTGTATAGAAGACATCGAATGTATTGCATCACAAAGAATCCACATTCAGCGCTATAAATAACATCAATAATTTATTAATCAACAATTTATATCAATCCTTTAGATTCCTAGTTTTTCTCATTTACTTACATAGCTTCTTGATGTGGACATTTTATTGTAAGAGCTAGCCATTTGTCGAAGGGATGATGTCTTTCCAAATATGGATGAATAGCAATAAGTTCCTCGTGATTGTATTGTTTTAATTCTGATACCTATAAGAATACAATGGAAATTATAATTTAAAATCAACT
Organism: Kaempferia parviflora; assembly: GCA_037177295.1. Taxonomy (NCBI): domain Eukaryota; kingdom Viridiplantae; phylum Streptophyta; class Magnoliopsida; order Zingiberales; family Zingiberaceae; genus Kaempferia; species Kaempferia parviflora. The sequence continues at coordinate 2,256,331 of JBAMIE010000068.1, forward strand.
AGCATTTATACTACAATACTAACAAACACATGAATATTGGATGCTCACCGCTGTTTCAAATTCATATTTACATTTACTTCCACTTGAAAGAGAATTTAAATGATTGAACGTCATTGCTTTGGTGTCCACCGTCAACAAGTGAAAGTGTGCATTCTCACTACACAAAGGTATAAAAATATACCTTAATCTTTCATGTTCCCTATCAGTCTTTATTACGTGTTGCAAGGCAAACTTCTTTGAGGATTTTATTGATGACTACAAATATCTAAAGTTATACAACATCAACCAACTATTAAACTTTTTACCATGATTAAATTTTCTCTAGTAATTTAGATTCTTTACTATGAAGAAGGTTGAACAGTAAATGGACTTATTGTAGGGCCTACCAGATGAGGATGCCCCCCTAAATAGAATTTTACAATACGTGTCAATTACCTCCCCTTTTGTTAAAATATTTCCGTTCACACCAGATAAGAAGGAATGCACACTTAATACAAAGGGTGGTTCCTTCCAAACTAATTCCATTGTAAACCTGTAAAGTTAATCAATAACTATAAATTCTAAAATTCAATTAAAGCTTCATACAATTATATTTACTTATCACTTATTTAAATAAAGTACTTATTTAACATACTTTAGGTTTTCCAATTGGTTTAACAAGTAGGTCACATCTTCGTCTTATTTTTTCTTCTTTGAAGTCTTAAATTGCTTCTTCACATACTGCAACCATAAACATATAATACATTTAATTAATGAAATAACACAACTATAATTATTATTATATGATAATATACACTTACAGCAATGACTTGTTTCCTCTTTTTGTTAAATTGGTCAATATTTGCTGCTTTATTCTTTGCTTCTTCATCAGAATTGGCTTCCATTACCGTGATGGTCTCTTTTTTTTCTACCAATTCATCCACATCAATTTTTCCTTTGCCCTTGCCCACAACATCATGTTCTTTTACCATTTTTTTACCCTCTTCCTCTGCTAAACATTCTCCATAGGCTTACTTATTTGTATATTCCTCCACTTCCTCTTAGGTAAAATCTGGTGCCATAATGGACTATCAACTGGAGTTTCCCTATAATCATAATGATTTCTGTCACGTCCTCTTCTACTCCTTGTTCGAAAGGCTATGAAAGAGGATCAACTACAAGATCACTTGATTTAGTCTGCATGCCTTAATTTTCAATGATTTTGAGTAATTCTTTAACCCTCTCATTAGGATGCATTTATCCATTGTTAGCTCCTTTATTTGATTTGCTTGAATAAGACAATTAGAACATTGCTTATTACTTTGTCTTCCTGATTCCATGTATTCAAATTGGGGTGTCTCTATTGGATGTCGAATATCCTCAATGAAATCAAGGTTCTCCAAAAAAATACTTCTTCAATTTGGGTAGGGATTAGGTCAATCATTACCTGTCAAATTATAAAAAATAAATGTTAACAACTCCATATTAAATTAACTAGGTCACAATCTTCAATATTTACCTCATCATATGATACTTGGTCCAACATTGCCCTCACCCTGCTAACATGTGAAAGAATAATCCTCCATTTGTTTATTCTTGGTTCTTCAATATTGTATGGTTTCAGGATTGGAACATATTCCAAAAATCATGTCTGATACATCATCACAATTGTTACAACTTCATACATTTCCACACCTTATTAACTATTTTTAATTAAAAAAACAAACTGACTACCAAAAGACCAACAAATCCCTTTAGGTAGGGGAGGTTGGTGTTCGCATGTACTGTCTATGTCCCCAATCTTAGGTAGTTTTGGAGCTATAAATTCATAGATGGCTTCAACCCAGTTAAATCTAACAAGATGATCAAAAGTATCTACTATATCTATAAGACCTAACGGGACCTTATATGTACTAGAAGAAAATAAGACACAAACAAAAAATATACAAAATATAGATTTATAAAATAACAAAACATCATCTTCTACTTCAACATGATTGCCATAAAATTTAAGCAACTCCTCAATTTTTCATCTTGTAACATCTTTTTTATTTGAGTAGTAAGTTACAAAGAGGTCACTAGATGCTTTAGTTGAATAAATAGGAACCGAAACACCTCGGTCTGCAATACCAGGCAACAAAGAAACATCTCTTCTTTTGAAGGCCACTGGTACACCTAAAAATCTTAAATTATTAGATATCTACTACGAAAATTTTATTATTACCAAGGCTAAAATCAATCCCAACCTATCAAGCCCAACAAATTGCATATCAAGACCACGGTGGCCCTGATATGCTCAAATATCAAGCCCAAGTTAGGTCTGATATGCGATCATATCAGCCCAATTAATCTCAATACCATCACATAATAAATAAAATGTTAAAATCTTAACATTCTTTATCTTTTATATTTTAGTCTACTTCTACTTCGTCCTTACAATTCATAAAGTGATATATTGCCTAAAGGGTGACCTTTTACCTGAGAATTTAAATGTTTGAGAGGTTGAGTCCTAATTTTGAAATATATTGCCTAATATACCACGGATATGCTACATATCTTCTATGTACAAGAAAATACTAAAGGGTGACCTTTTTATTATTGCTATGTGTCGATCATATAAAATGACATATCCAGGATGCATTCCTTTCTTTGCGGATGCTTGAAAAAAACTTTTAAAGTAACCTAGCACACTGTTCTAATGGAGTTTCTGTGCAACATCATTTGAACCCTACATTTTCAAAAAAAAATTATAATCATAGACATACCATACACGAACTAGTTGCAGGTTTTAACCATCTACTAGTTTATAAAGTGATACCTTTGGAGATAATTCATGAAGAGGAGAGGATGGACCAGCCGACTCACTTCCTTGTGCCATTCTGAAAGGAGATTATTAACAACAACCCTAAACCCTCGCACTCAGTGTGGATTTTGGCTAGAATACTTTGATGCCGAAGGGGGAAACTGGAAGACCCTTTACCTATCCTTTCGGGGGGATTATTTGCCCACTTAACAAGACCCGAAGATTTTTTTCCAAATGGAGACTTTTGAAGACAACCGCCGAATCTTTCACGAGCTGAGGGAGGGAGGCCACAAATTGCACGAGCAGAGAGAGAGGGGGTAAATATTTACGTCATCTCCATCCGAGCCATCATTATTCAATTTTTTTTATTCAATATGATTTGTGGTTCGGATGTGTGGAAATTGGAAAATGGAAGAAGACATTTGGTGGGAGGGGTATTAATGTGATTTCACTTTTATACCTGCGCCTTTTAGTATACACCCAACTATGAAATGTTTTTTCGTCAACACTATATTCTAGATGTGTCTTTTGATAAAAATCTGAAGTATTTTGTACCCATGAAACCAGACATTGTTGTTGATATGATGTCTTAATTAGATGGTTACATCGTACACGCCACAGATTGCCCATATATATTTTATTTTATTTCTAAGGTGGTTTTGTTGTTGATATGGCTCTCAATGAATTACTAGGGGCAGAACTCCAAACGAACCATATTGGTACGGCTTATTTCAATAAAACTGATACAATATGTAGAAAAACTATTACATTGTGAATAATGCTGAAGTAGTTTTAGTATCTGTCAATGGTGCAACTCACATGTATCTGTCAATGGTGCAACTCACATCATGGTAGTAAGAACAATGTACAAGATAACTATATACGTATAACTCATAAAGTTGGAAAGGGAGTGGGAGATTTTTTTTCCCCGGGAGCTCGTCAAAAATTAATCCCTTACCCTATTATAATGAGTCTACTAACCTCAAACTTTATGTTAGTTTCTACATTGTAACATAATGAGGTAAAATCTCAAATTTTATGTCGAGTATCCACATTGCAGTACATTTAATTAAAATTATTATAATGTATATACTACCAAAGTAATTTTGATCTCTGAATGGGGCATCACATATTAGGTAAGAAGAAAAATGTGTAAAATAACTACATGAACTTAACAACATGAAATTCCAAAGGTTCTATCCACTATCCAAATTTTAGTAGTTTCGATCAAATTATTAGAATGTGAATACTAACAGCTGGTTTTGATCTCTCTTACTAGTGGAACTCATATATGGGTTGGAAGATCAATGCATTAAAAACTTACCTAGAACCCCATAGAATCTAACGATGTGAGATCCCAAAGGTTTATCCAAAATCTATGTTGTTATAGCAGTTTTAAGCAAAACTACTACTACATGAAGCACTTTGGCAAAAAATTACTACTATGTGGATACTGCCAAAGTAGTTTTGATCTCTCTGAGCAGTGCCAATCACATTAGAGTAGAAAAAAATCTGCTAGAAACAACCTAGACCCATAGAATACAAAGATGTGAAATCCAAAAGGTTTTGTCCACTATTCACGTTATAGCAATTTGATTAAAGCTACTATACATGTACTGGTTTTGCCCAAAAGAGCTACAATATGGATGATGTTGGAGTAGTCGTGTTATCTCTCAATGATATAACTCACATCATGATAGGAATGAAAATGTGCTAATTAAAATACTACCTGGAGCCATTGTGTTAGGATGGTTGAGTGCAACTAGAGGTGGTGAATAGACATGCTCATTGCAATTGAGTTAGTATGAGTGGAAATAATAAAAACAACAACAATAAGTAAGAAACAATGCAAACTAATATAATGTGATTTAGAGCTCTAGTTCCTATTCCATGAATTATAATTTGTCAGTGGATTATTTTCACAATCATCTATACTTTCTCCTCAAATACTTTTTAGAAGTGGAGAAACTTCTTACAACTTATGTTACTCAAATACAGCATGAAATATAATAAATACAAGTAATAGTAAGAGCAATACAAGAAATTAAAATTACAATAATGAAGTTTTGCTTTGGTTTCTTTCTCTTACTTCATATTGTTCAATGAAGGGCTTAGAATTGGGCGCTGGAGTGAGCGAATTACCTTTTACCATCAATAAAGGGCTTAGAATACAACAAGCAACACACACTTAAAGAACCTCCATGAATATATTAGTTGAAAACCTTCTAAGAAACTACTTTTTATAGCCTTTTATTCAAGTTTGGAATTCATTAACCAGTTGAATACTCAATTACCTCCAGTATAATATTGCAAGATATCAAGTATAAAATTGATTATTTGCTACAACTTTATCAACTCATGACTCTTTCCTAGTGTTATTAATTGGAATAAGTCGGTTGATATATTACTATCTTAGTGAACTGCTAATTGATGTGCGTAGATTATATATACTTTTATTCATTCTTTAACGTACATCTACTTGTGTTTCATATATATAATCTATGTTTATTGCATCCTATTGCATTATTGTGTCATATTTTCATTCTATTTGTTCAAAGATTTGCTCTTTGCTTTTTTTTTTTTTTTTTGACAGGACGCAAATTGGAGCAAAAACGGAGCAAAGCCACACACATTGAAGCAACTTGTGAATATCAATAACAGGGGATGCGCCAAGAGGTACGGCTGTGTGCTAAAACTCCTACTGTAACATTCCTAATCTACTTATAAACAAAAAATAGCAATTTTTTTCTATATTATAAATATAACATCCAACCAAGCCATTCAAGTCATAAAGCACCTTGTAAATCTTAAGTTAGTCTCAGGATTTAATCTTTTAGTACAAAAGTTAAAAATTAAAGCGGAAACATAAACTAGATGGTCTTCGATTATACTGCCAGCGTTCCGAGATTTTCTCACTTGTCATAGGCTGCTGTTTCGTCTGTCTCATCTCTACATCAATTTGATCTAATGAGTCTAAAGACTCAACACGTTCAAACCATGCTAGCAAGTAGTAAATCTACAAACTCATACACTAAAGTAAATCATACCATAAACAGGTTTAACTTAAATGCTACTTGGCATAAGTATACGTAAATCATGTTACAACTGAGCTTAACATAAATGCAGCATGACATAAATATAATACAGATCATATCACTAATGGAACTAATATAAA
>JBAMIE010000068.1:2286814-2299621 GCA_037177295.1 Kaempferia parviflora
AAATTTGACAAAACCAAACCAGGCCGCCTGCGAGTGCGAGGCTCTCGGGCTGGGGATTTACACCCCCCCTCCCCCGTGTGCGATAACAGTGTGCGTCGAGCCCGATTTACGGATTTCTGGCTCAGGCCCCTCAAAACCACCTGGTTTGGGCTCGACCCGCGGATGCGTGTAGGTTCCCTTAACATTTCTAAGCAAGACTAGAAGGTCCTCATATATAAAGTCTTCCAACTCTTTTAGCTTACCAATGTGGGACTAAAAACACACATGTATATTACCAAAATCAAAAGAAATTGTTTGAATTTTAACACAAAAATCAACAATCCTCCACAAATTCAAATCATTTCAGCGAAATAAAAACATGTCCTGAGGCTTTATTGTAACGAGCTTTCAGTGAAGATACCTTCTAGTTTGAATCTTCACCTTAGTACACCGGTCTTATTTACACAGGTTTGAAGTGAACTAAGTCTTGAACTTAAACCTTTTATATGTAAAAATCAATTGGCAACAACTCATCACGGGCGATGGTTGAATCCTTCTGGGTTGGTGCATTACGGTCATGTCACCGAATCTTGTTTCATAAGTGTTAAGGGAGTTGCCTAGACCCCCCCACACACTGCGGCCCCACAGTTACACTTACATAGGTGAGTTCTCTAGGGATGTATTGTGCAAGCATCCTATCATTAAGACCTTGAACTCATTAAGAGCTCTAAACTCATCCTTACTAGCAGTCAAGCATCTATCCAGGGAAGAAACTATGGATTATATCTCAATTAATTTTGCTTATGGTTCAATCTTATAACTTGTTTATATCACATTGAACCTACTTCTTGGGATCTCCAATCAGATATATTGAGTTGCTGCTATAGATATAACCAGAATAGGCCTCAACCTCATTCCCTTACTAGATGTCTTGATTTTCTCATAATCAATTCATTTTGTGAGTGGATCAGCAATATTATCTTTTGATCTTACAAAGTCCAATGACACCACTCCTTGAGACACTAGCTCACGAACAGACTTTAATCTTATTCGTACATATCTCTTTTATTTCTGGTTATACTTGGAGCTTCTAATCTGAGCTATTGTTGTTTGATTATCACAGTTCACTGAAATAGGAGGTATTGGCTTCATAATCAAGGGAATTTCAGTAAGAAGGACCCTTTAGCCAATTAGCTTCAGTTACTGTGGTATCCAAAGCACACAATTCTACCTCAGATGTAGAACGGGATATAACCGTCTGTTTAACAGACCTCCAAGCAACTGCACCGCCTCCAAGTGTAAAAATATAACCAGTAACGTCTTTACACTCAGCAATGTCAGCTATCCAACTAGCATCACTATATCCATTCAGGACTGCAGGGAACCTCCCATAGCACAAGCCTAAGAATATAGTCCTTTCAGGTATTTGAGTACTCTGTCTAATACATCACAATGTTTTCTGTCCGGACAACTGGTAAATCTGCTCAATTTTATTACTATAAAAGAATATCAGGTCTAGAACAATTCGCCAAATATATTAGACTATCAATTATTTATGAATATCTTAATTGAGATACAGCTACGTCACTCTTATTCTTGTGGAGAGTCTTCGAAGGATCATAGGGTGTGACAACATATTTAACGTGGCTATAGCCATATTTCTCTAACACTTTTTCAACATAGTATGTTTGAGAAATTATTATTCCATCAGTTGAGCGAGTCAACTTCAACACCAAAATCACGTCAGCATAGCTCATATCCTTCATATCAAACTTCTCACCTAAGAGAGCCTTTGTCTCATTAATAATAGAAAGGTTAGATCCAAAAAGTAAAATATCATCTACATATAAACATAAGATAATATATTTATCACCTTTCATTTTGGTATATACACATTTATCAGAGTCATTAATTTCAAAGCCAAACGATAGCATAGTTCTATCAAATTTGTCATACCACTGCTTTGGAGCTTGCTTCAAACCATAAAGAGATTTTACTAACTTACAGACTTTATTCTCGCTTCCCGAAACTACATATCCCTTTGGTTAATCCATATATATCTCCTCTTCAAGATCTCCCAGAAATGCAGTCTTGATATCCATTTAATGGACCTCAAGATGATATATGGATGTTAGTGTAATCAACATTCAGATTGTAGTAATTTTAGTAATAGGGGAATAAGTGTCAAAATAGTCAATCCCTTCCTTCTGTTTGAATTCCTTAGCAACTAGGCGGGCTTTGAACATATCTACTGATCCGTCAGGTTTTAATTTTCTCTTAAACACCCATTTACATCCTATAGTAGTGCAACGAGGAGGCAAATCTATTAATTCCCAAGTGTCATAATAGAGTCCATTTCACTTTTTATGGCCTCTTTCCAGTGCTTTGCTTCAGGTGAAGTCATAGCATCTTTATATGTCATAGGGTTACCTTCTATATTGTACGTGACGAAATCTTAGCCTAAATCATTAGACACACGTTGTCTCTTGCTCCTTCTCAATTCCGTACACTCACTAGATTCAACTAGTCTAGAGCGACTTGAGGAAGGTGCACCTACCAAGGATAATGGAACCTCTATAGAAGCAGACTCATCTTTAGTAGATGTACTAGAAATAGACTGAGGTGTTCTCGTCTTCATAGGAAATATATCCTCAAAGAATGTAGCACCACGAAGTTCTACAATAGTATTTACATTTATTCCATAAATTTATGATTTAATAATCAGAAATCTATATGCAAGACTATTCTGAGCGTAACTCAAAAAGATACCATCTACAGTCTTTGGACCAAGTTTTTTCCTTATGTGTTCAGGTACTAGTATCTTAGCAAGGCACCCTCACATTTTAAGGTATTTCAAACGTGTCCTTCTTCTAAAGCTCATATGGGATTTTATGTCTTGACTTCATTGGTACTCTATTTAACACATGACAAGCAGTGTGCATAGAGCCTCCCCTCACATGAAGTTGGGCAACCCAAAACTGCCTAACATGGAATTAATCATATCTTTAAGGGTTCAATTTTTACGTTCTGCTACACCATTAGATTGAGGACTATATGGAGCAATGACCTCATGAATTATACCTGAGTCTTGATAGAATTTTTAAAACAGGTTTGAGGTGATCAACTCTCCACCCTTATCAGACCTTATCCTCTTAATGGTTTTATCTGTTTGATTTTTAGCTTCAGATTTAAATATCATAAATTTATCTAAAGCTTCATCTTTAGTCTTTGGCAAATAAACATAACAATAATGAGAGAAATCATCAATGAAGGTAATGAAATAGCTTTTATGGTCTCTCGTTATCATGCCGTTAAACTCACAACAGTCAGTATGAATTAATTCTAAAATATTAAAATTTCGATCAACTGATTTGAAGGGCTTACGGGGCTATTTATATTGTACACAAATTTCACATTTTTTCTTATTATTTATGGCATGCTTAGGAATCATGTCAAGATTCATCATCCTTTTTACAGTATGAAAATTAACATGTCCTAATCTATCATGCCACACATCATAAGACTCAATGTTATAAGAGCAACCAGTATCACTAGATTTATTTAAAGTAGCATTTTTAGCATTGAGTTTAAATAAACCTTCATTAAGGTAACCCTTTCCAATAAAGGTTCCTAAATGTAGCAGTACAACTTTATTACATTTAAAGTTTAACTCATAACCCGCACGGACTAACTTTGACCAGTTAATTAAATTCCGTCGGACCGCTAGAACATGATGCACCTCATGCAGTGATAGGACTTTTCCTGAGGTAAACCTCAGGTCAACTCATCCTATCCCAAACACCCTAGCTGTAGAATGATTTCCCATGGTTACGGAAGTGCCTCCAATTACCTGATAAGTAAGAAAGGCAGAGCGATCAGCACATTAGCACCTGTATCAACTAATCACTAGTTGAGTTGATAAATCAAATTTAGTTCGGGGTTAAAGGAAACAAACCCGCTGCTGGTGTCGGCACTTGCAGTCACGACATTGACTTGTGCCTTAGTGTTGCGCATGTTGACTTGATTCTTATTCTTATCCTTTCGCTTAGGACAGAACTTGGCAAAGTGTCCAACTTTTCCACAAGCACAGCATGACTTAGTTCTATTCTTCTTTTGGAACTTCAGTTTGGGTTTCATTTTATTTTTTATTTTCTGGTTTTAAAACTTGTTCTTGTCCGAAGAAACTACCACATTCACCTTTGGAGTAAAATCCATAGGCATCCTTTTGTCATCGTCCTTGTGTTGTTTCCGATGTTCTTCTTCGATATATAAGGCAATCATTAAATCTTCTAGAGAGATATGACCTCCCTTATGTTTAAGTGTCATGCCAAAATCTTCCCAACTCGGAGGCAACTTCTCGATGATCGACAAGACTTGAAGTTTTTCAGGTAGTGACATATCTCCCTCAGCAAGACCATGAATCATAACTTGGAATTCATGGGTCTACTCAACCACAGATATTCCCTCAACCATCTTAAAGTTCAAGAACTTCGCCACAGTGTACTTCTCTAACCTAGAATCTTCGGAGTTGTATTTTTTATGCAAAGATTTCTATAACTCTTTGGCTGAAGATGTTGAGCAGTACACATCAAATAGTGCGTCAGAGAGTGCAGATAGGATTCTCTCATGACAGAGATAATCCATCTGTTTAAACCTCTCTAAGACAATACTACGGGTAGGTTCCTCTTCATAGGCGAAGGAGGATCTGATTCTATAACTGAGAAAAGCCCCAGCATAGTAAGCCAAAACTTCATTCATTGTTGCCAACGTTTGAAGTTCTGCCCATAAAATCTCTTGGGTTTGGCGCTAGCCTCATCAGACCCTGATGCCCTAAAGTTCATCATGTCTATCAATGCACAATAAATTCTCTAAAATTGTAAGAAATAAGAGTATACAATATGCACCGAAGCAGGCAGCAAGATGACAGACAGATGATTAAAGAGTCAGAGTTCAGAAATTTATATCTGGTTGAAGCATCGGCGTGCCGACTGTCTTTAGATAATTTATTGTCGCCCTACGGTGCAAAGGTTGACCGACAAAATCCCCCAAGATCCGATAACCACTCGCGGTATTGGTAGGTGCACTCCAAGACGAACACCGCCGCACGGACTTAACCTCAGATTGACAATTATAGTGCCTCAGGAGGCAAAATAGAAAAACGAGAGATCGCCGAAGAAAATGTAGATCTGAAGAGGTAGGGTCTTGGGCCGAGGTCATAGGAAGTGACAAAAATAACAAAGTAAGATTTGATAAAATCAAGCTGGGCCACTTGCGAGAGCGAGACTCTCGAGATGGGGATTTGCACCCCCCTGCACGCGATTATCCGCGTGCGCCGCACCCTGTTTATAGATTTCTGGCTTAGGCTCCTCGAAACCACCTGGTTTGGGCTCGACCTGCGCATGCGTGTAGGTTCGCTTAACATTTCTAAGCATGGCTAGAAGGTCCTCATATATAAAGCCTTCCAACTCTTTTAGCTTTCCAATGTGGGACTAAACACACACATGTATATTGCCAAAATCAAAAGAAATTGTTTGAATTTTAACAAAAAATCAACATATATTCCCCCATTATGATGTATCATATTACAACACACATATGATATATCATGATCACACATCATCGTCACACACAAACAATCACCAAACCAAAACCACCATCTCACACCTTATATGGTGATTAATACTAGCCGATGCAAAAACCAAATGAATGCATTATGTTGGTTTGAGATCCATAAACTAGTGCACATGAACTTGCACTTTACGTAACATCCAGTTAATTTCTGGAGTAGTCCCTTGATGCCAGCTTCTATTGTTTGCTTCCCACATGAAGTCACTATAAGATAATAGATATTTAGCGACAAACCAATTCGTCGCTAACATATTGTAATTCAATGCTAAATATTATTTATGATGATAAACTTTCATCGCCAGGATCATCGTTATAAACTTATTGTAAACATATGTTAGTGACGAATTTACATCATTCATCGCAAATATTTTAACAACGCAAAATATGTCATCGCTAATTAGAATATTTTCGTAGCTAAACTGCTTACGACGATTTATTATAAATTGTCGCAAACAAATATTAGCGGCGAAACTTGTGTTTCGCCACTAATATTTTGTCTATGAAATATGTCGTCGTTAATTGTCTCCTAATTCACTGTAAATGATTATACAAATTTCTGATAATTTTGAAGGTTAGTGGTGAATTTAGCTAATTCGTTGCTAATAAATTAGCTAGGAATTGCATAATATCATCGCTAATCGTAGCATTTTCGTTGCAAATAGTTAAGATAAGTTGCGATACATCAGGCATGTTAGCAACGATGCTACTCAAATTCGTCGCTAATGGTATGGTTGGCGACAAATTTGTCTTAATTCGTCGCTAATCTCTTTTTTTTTAAATAGAATTTTTCCTATTTTTGATCATATCTTGTATACAAATTTCACAACAATCACAATATTCAACACTCCAAGTTCACAATATTCACAATAATCTCCACAACAAGTTCAAGTTAAATAAAGTACACAACAAGTAATGTACACAACAAGTAACATGTTCAACATTCCAAGTTCACAACCACAACATAAAAGTCTACCGAAATAAACTTCATAACATCAAAGTCTAAACTTCACAACATATCCAAAAGTCCACAGCATCAAAGTCTAAGATCAAGGAGGGGGAGGTATAGCTGAAGACAATTAAAAATTTATTCAAACATATCTTGCCTCAATTTCATTGATGCTAACTCATCTTGTGTGTTTGCTAACTGAACTCTAGTGTTTGCTAATTCATCTTGGGTGGATTCAAGTTTTTCACACAATGCAACGTTAGTTGATCTGGATGAGGAGATGACTTCTAAAGAAGTGGACCTAACCGGCTTTGGCCCAATTCCAAGTCCTCTAATATATCCAGAACGAGTACCAAGGACCTGATACAAGTTTTGAAGATAATAAAACATATGAGATAATGTTATATTGAGCATGTAGATAAAAGTTTAACTCAATAGTAAATAGCAACCAAATAAGATAATTATGAAAGGTAGATATACTGAAAAGAACTTCAATATTTTATAGTTCTAAACTTCACCCAGTAATTGAGGTATGGTTGATTGTTTTTATCAATCCGAATGTGATTTACTACTGGAACAAATTTGTTTCATAACAAAAGAACTTCAATATTTTATAGTTCTAAACTTCACCTAGTAATTGAAAGAACATAAAGCACTTCAAAGTTGTAAAAGCAAGTCATTGCAGAAGTATCAACAATATATGTTGTCTATGGTCATAACATATTTTCCACTCCTCAAGTACAAGATGAATGGTAAACAATAACATATTTCTTATTGTAACACAATTTAGTTTCACATAATAAATTTTGAGAATCAATCAAAATTGTGCAAGTATCAATCAAAATTGTACAAGTATTCATCTAGATTGTGCTAAATATGATAAGCAAATATCCGAACGAGTATCGTGAACCTGATCACAAACTGTATCTGCAATTTGAACTATATTGATGGCCTCTTCTGGATCTTGTGTTTGAATACACTCATCGCGTAGCATCACCATATTATCCTAGAAAAAAATATTTTAAATATAGCATAAAAAATATTATACACAGTTAATAACAAATTCACTAAATAAAATCATAACATACATATGCAGATTTGACTGTGTTCCCAATCCACCCTTTCCTGGAGTTATAATGAGTTTCATTAAATACAGTAATCTGATATTTTCTTTGTAACTTATCAGTTTGAAAAAAATAATGTGTTAATATTTTAATCAACAAAAAATATACGATAAATATTAAATTAACACTTACACCGTCGTAACTATATTGGATGAATGATTTAGAACCTCCATGATGATTATATGGGAGTTTCCTTCAATTTTCAGCATTTATTGCAGATCATTTCTACAACACAAAAAGATATTTGTTATATGTATAGAACAAATACCTAAATTTTTATATAAAAAAGGCTTTTGTTATATAATGAGTTACCTGGAATACCTCAAATCAGACAAGTCACACATGTAATTCCAATCATCTTGAGTCTCACAAAACTTGATTGGAATATGTGGTCTGCGCTCAGTAGGAAGAAGGTGTGATAACTTTTTATAATAGTTATGCATTTTAGTTCTGTTATCCCTATATTGTATATTCATCAATCGGTCAGTCTCCTTTATGATCGACGATGACTCCTCTTGGAAATTGATATCAAAAGCAGCCTGAAAAAATAAACATATCAACATATGATTAGTAATAAAGGAGTGGTTATAAATAGTTGAATTACTTGTACTTACTGATAATTGATCGTATATCATCCTTTTACTATCAATAGGGACGTGCTTCTAGCTCTTAGCTTGTAAGGGAGCAAACTTCTTTACCGAGAGACCTAACTCGGTCATAAACGAAGCTGTGTTTAGACCAATTGGGTTCCCATCACTTTCATGAAAAGTAACGAGTAATCTACCCTGGTCACTAATATGGCATTGCAGCCGATCTGAATGTGTGCCACGTGTCTCCCTACATAGTGGTTGGCATGTAAATGCAAAAGTGCTAATAATTAATAAATGAAATATTTAAATAAAACTTTTGTAACATAAACATAAAACAACTAACCACTAGAAGAACCCTCGGTGTCAAGTGTCTCTATAACTGGAAGATGCTCAATTCTCTTGGGTGGCATCACTGTCACATATTCAGCATATATAGATCAAGAAATATGCATCACATACAAGTAATGAAACTTTATCTTATATAAATGAATTAAAAATGAAGAAAAAATATATTTGCCATGTGTATAAAAATTAATCATCACTATCATCTGGAAGAGATAATTGATCATCTATGTCACTATCAATTTCAACATCTTCATCCTCATCGTTTATAAAACTTTGAGCATCCCTATCTATCTCCGCCTGTGCATTTGACATATTTATATGTTGATTCTCAACATCTAATCTACAAAGTTGGGATATCTCCAAGTCTTCACCAACTACTAAAGTTGCTTCATAAGAAGAAATATCTTGGTTAGGCTTAATATTGAAATTATTTTTGGATTCAATTTCTTCAGATACTTTATCAACTTCCGTTACTTCGTATATTTCTAGGTGTTGAACCTTTTGCACTACCTTCCAATGACCTCCACGCTCTATATCATTTAAATAATAAACTTAGTTTGCTTGGTTGGCCAAAATGAATGGGGCATCAATGTACCAAGTTTTAGAAGTGTCAATACATAAGAGACTAAACTCTTCAACCATTGATTTTTTTTTTTTTGGATTACATTGAAACCATTCACACCAGAATAATTGTACTTTATACCTGATATAGTAAAATAGTTGAACAACATCCTTCAACACTCCAACAAAAGCTAAATTGTCACCATCATCAAATGATGGTACGCACCCTACTATTCTAAGTAGTTTTGCGAGAATCCTAGGACCTTGTATGGTATCGGATACCATTTACAATGCAGGCATCATATAGTTGAACTTCAATATTAGGTCTCATTGCTAAATAATATAACTCATTTGTGATTTCTAAATTTGTTAAATTCTTTAACTTTATCATTCTATCCCTAAACTACTGTGGAAAATCACGCTCATGATATTGGAGAAGTTGATTTGAATGAACTTTATGTGATAAAAGTTGTAGATGATCGCTACATAAATAAATATTATTATTACAATTGTATAATAAAATATAAACAATAAAATTAAATAATGTAAACACTTCCTATATTGGTCAACTTCTTTACTATTGTTAAAAATATACCAATGTGCTTTCTTATACAAAGTTAAAGGCAATTTTAGATTATGTTGGTTGCCAAATACTCTTGTTCACTGTGAGAAAACACTTAAATTGCATGTTACTGGTTGAATATCTTTGTTTTGTTCTGGCCTACTGAATCTTGTCTCAATTTAACTTATATATAAGGAACTAAAAGTCAATGTCTTATTTACAATATACCCCTCTACAATAGATCATTCAGGTCTTGCTTTATTATGAACATATTTGTTTAGTCTGTCCAAATATCATTTAAAGGGATACATCTATCGTGAAGAAACGGGTCCAGCTAACATGACTTCAAGGGGTAAATGAACTGCCAAATGAGTTATAATATCAAAAAATATTGGAGGAAATTTTCGTTCCATCTTGCACAATATGAAGACTATTTCCTCCTCTATTTTACATAAGTCCTCTATGTGTAATGATCTTGCAGTTATTTTTTTTAAATAATCACATAACTCAATTAGTGTGCCGCATATGTCTTTTGGAAATCATTTTCGTACAACCGCTAGAATTATTCTTTGCAACAAGATATGACAATCATGCGATTTTAGTCCATGTAACTTTTCATCTTTTGCATTCACATTTCTAGATATATTAGCAGTATATCCATCAGGAAACTTCATGGATTTTAAAAATTGACAAAATTCACGTCTTTAAATGTGAATTTGTCTTCATGTAATCATATGCAAGATCAAAATAACCCAAAAATTAACATCTAAGTATAAAAACAAACCCTAAAGTCATCATCTAAGTATCAAACTATCCCTAAAACTATCATCTAATATCAAAATAACCCTAAATTATGATTCAAAATATTGAAAATAGTAGAGATCAAAATAACTAGTATCAAAAACTCTAGAAATCATCTAGTATCAAAAACCCTAAAACTATACATTCTAAAGATCAAAATACCCTTAAAATCATCATATAAATGTCTTGAAAATACTGCTAATATCTTGAAAATACTGAAAATAATGATTGATATACCGTTAGAGAAAAGCTTTGGAGGAGAGTCAGAATAGGAAGGGGGCAGAGGCTTCTATCTTCACTCGTCGCCGGAATGGGGAACAAGAGGCTCTGTCCGTTAGAGTCACCAGAGCAAGCAGAAAGGGAAGAAAGAGGCTCTCGGTGTCAGAGTCACTGGTGGATAACAACAGTGTGGAAAAGAAGCTGTGGGGAGGGAACAACAGTGTGGAGAAGAAGCTGCAAGGAGAGGGCGTGCGACGTCGGGGGGGGGGGGGGGGGGTTAGGTTCTTTTTCCAAACCTTAGCGACGAATTTCCAATTTTTTCGCTAAAATAATAATAAGCAGTGAAATTTTAATTTTGCCCAATATAATTAGCGACTATTTGTTTTTTTTTTTGCCGCTAACTAATTAGCAATGAAATTTAAATACTTTAGCGACGAATTAATATTTGTCACTAATATTTAATACATAAAAATGTTAATCAATCAACCGATCTATTCTGAAAGTTTCTATGGATTTCCTTATGAAGGTTAATTGATTGAATAATCGATTGGTTGATTGACAGCGATTCTGGTAGTTTCGCCGCTAATATATTAGTGGCAAATTTAGATATGTTCACCGCTAATATTTTAGCGACGAAGTGTAATTTCACCATTAATACCTTGGGTTTTTTGTTAGGGTATTATTTGCGGCTATTATGGTTGTTTTTCCACTAACTTTTTTTATTAGCGGCGAATTTATTGAAGTTAGCCGCTAATACCTTGGCGACGAAGTATAAATTTCAGTGTTAACACCTTAATTTTTTTTTGTTTGAAAAAATGATGTGATTATTTCAAGCGATCCACTTTTTCATCTTAAATAGTTCAGTTTAACTATGAATTATAATTTCATCGCTAAAGTTTTGTCGCTATTTTACTAGATTCTTGTAGTGAGCAGATCATGCTTGAGATGTCTAGGTATCGAGCCTTCGTCTTTCAGCTGCCATCTTTGTAATACCATCCAAGGACCTGCTGCAGTTCATCCAAAGAGTGAAAAATGTGATCAATATCCAGCCATTGCTTCACTTTACACTACAATCTGCAAGCCATAGGGCATTCAAGCAACAAGTGATGATTTGATTCTTTCTGATGCCGACACAATACACATTTCTTGTTTGGCTCATATTCCATTCTGTCCTTGGTTCTCAGTTTATTATTTGCTAACATCCATAAAATAAACCACTATTTTGGCATGATTTGCAACCTCCACACCACCGAGCACCAAGCCGCTTCTAAAAAGTATGCAAATAAATACAAATATATACAATTTCAGAAAGAACAAAATGTCTACATGCTAAAGGGCTACTCCCACTACCAAAAAAGGACCCTTCCATGATGGGATTTTTCCTAATTAAAGGGGCAATTCCCATAGTGAAAGCTCATCAACAACGAAATTAAATACTGTAGAAAGTTGTAACTAAAAGTACCATCTGGAATTGATTAGCGACGGGAAACAAAATACCGTCGTTAATAGATCTTAACGACGATATTCACTACTATCGTTAGTGATAGTAATGACTGATTTAGATATTGTCATTAGTGATAGTAACGTCGTGTTTAGATATCGTTGTTAATGGCAACAACAACGGTTGACAATTATTAAAGCTATAATGATGGTCAGAAATACCGTCGCTATAAGTGTTTGTTTCATCATCATATATGTGTTTTTTCAACATTATTATCTATATGAAATTCACTTTTTCTAACCTATCAAAATATTAATTAAAGATGAAAACTATATATTTTCTATAAATGTTAATAAATGCTAATAAAAATCAAAACAAGCATATTAAAAATCAAAACACCATATATAAAAAAAAAAAAAAATCAAAATACCATATATATGTATATAAATATCATCTATTAGTTCATGATGATTGTATATGTACATCACTAAACTTGTAAAATTTACATCCATTTACATCAAAAATATTTATTTCACTAAAGTCTTGACATTCTCAAAAGCTCTAAAAAGTTTATTTCACATCAAACCTCCAATACCTACAAAATATATATA
>JBAMIE010000068.1:2299721-2311227 GCA_037177295.1 Kaempferia parviflora
AATAATATTATTATTAATATTTTATTTTTACAAAATTAATGAAATATCAATTTGTAAAAATGTCTAGGGTTGAACTAAGGATAATACAGTAAATGTTAAACTAACTTATACACTAAATCTCCAAACAAATAAGTTTTGATTGCATTACCTAGATGAATCAAACAACATTAGGTTATATTTTATTCCCCATAACCTTGGTTATGTGATTACTTGGTAATCACATAACAAAGATTATATATGATAATTTGAACCAAACGCACCCTAAGAGTTTAAGTTCTCCATAATGGGGAATAATGTAGGGATAAAAAAGACTTTCTAAATTTTAAAAATATTAAAAATATAGTACGATTAAAATTTTATTTCAATTAATCATTGGAAACTAAGTAAATTGAGTGGTTGTTTAAGGGGAATAATTTGGTTTACAAAATGGATTATTTATTTATCAAGTTTTCTTGGGCATATGTAATTGTTTCCGAGTTTGTAGGATGCCAGTGGTTTACTTTACAGTTAGGTTATTGTTAGAGCTTTCAAAAGACCCTAATCCTTTGTTGTTTAATCGTCTTCAACTTTATTTGCTCTCTTTGAAAGCATTTTTTAGTGCTCTATCAATATATCTTTTTGAAATTGTATCATAAAACATCATCTTTTACAAATGTCCATAATGTCAAGTCTAAATAGATAACATATAAAACTTAACCACAATCATGTAAACATTGTCAAAAGTAACATATGACATCAATTGATAAAAGAAAATATGTCTCAATCCACCTCTTTATCTCTTTGACACCCACAATAAGAAATACACGACCAAAATTTTCGTCACTAATTGGTCGCTAAACGCATTTAGTGACTGATTAGTGATGAAAATTTTCATTTGCAAATTTTTTTTCGTGAATCTAGTTAGAGATGGAATTTTGAATTACGTCGCTAATTTAGCAACGGAAATTAAAAACCATCACTAAATTTAGCAACAGAAATTAAAATTCATCGCTAAATTTAGTGATGAAAATTAAAATGTCGTCGCTAAAGTTAGCAAAGGAAATAAAAATTCATCACTAATTCAGCGATGTAAATTAATAAATCGTCACTAAATTAACTATAGAATAAATTCCGTCACTAATTTAGCGACAGAAATAAATTTCCATTGCTAAATTTAGCAATAGAACTCAAAATGTCATCGCTAAAACTCAAATTTTCGTTGCTAATTTTATTGAAAATTTTGGCATTAATCCCCTTCAAATTAATTCAAATCATGTAATACATTAATCACAACATTCAATTATCACAAACACGTTCATTCAACATTCAACAAAACAAAATAACATCATTCACATTCAACTTAAATTCAAAAAAAAAAAAACAACATTAAAATACACTTATCTATAAAAAAAATAATCAAATGATTCTAGTTTCATCACATCATATTATGTGAAAAAAAACAAATACACTCATCATTTCTTTGACTTCTTTCTTCTCACCATGCCATCCTGCAACAAGTATAATACAATAAATTTAACAAAAACAAGCGCATGCATAATTCAAATTCAGCTAAACAAAAACAATACGATAGGTTTAACATTGCATTTTCTATTTTAAAACAATCTCATTTATGAATCTAAAGTTAAGCTACATATTAGGTGGATAACATGGATTACACAAGGGCAAAATTACTTGTCAGAAAAATACACAAACTGTTAAACACAAGTTTAACATGTTTTAAAAAAATATACCTTAATGAGAGTTTGGATACCTGCTGATGGTGTGATAGAATCCAAGTTTCAATTGCTGGTCTTGAGTCTCATGTGAGTTAAAACCATGCGACTTTGAAAAAGTAGAAGGACTCATTAATGGAAAGTGAGATATGGATTCTTATATTTGTCGCTCTACTATATTGACCTGATATTCAATCGATTGACCACTAACCAAGATTTCTCTAATGTTGTGATCCGATTCCTCAATTTTTGATTTTTGATTTTTTTTTTTTTTTTAGTATTAACGTTTGACTTGAGTAGTTGAAGAACTGGGACTGACCCTAAGCCTAGGAGACATCATACGATCATATACAATTTTTGTCTAAGAGGCAAGGTTGTAGAGGGAGTTCTTTTTCCTTCTATAGCAAGCTGACACTTGTGCAACTCGATCAATCATATCATCTTATGTAAAAAAATATTATTATTATCTAATATATAATTAATAAAGCTAGTCATTTGACGTCGAACGGGGTAACAATTATCTTGTGGGCTATTGAATTTTTTGATTCGCGCATAAATATCGGAAGTAATCTTCTACAACCTATTGATTTGAAGAGAAATACTACGAAATAGGAAAATAATAGCACTGCCAAAATTATCATTATTCAAAACTTTCTTTTACATCAACTCAAATAATTATTTGTATAGACTCCAAACTCTAAGAAATGAAACAAATCATGACAGAAAGGAAAAATTATTAACGGACTTGAAATATTAAAAATCAGGCTCAAAATACAGAAATACAAAAGACAAAAATTATCAAAAATACTCTAAATACCAAAAAATCTAAAAATTATTAAAAATAAAAATTACCAAAAAATACCCTAAAGGAGTGGTCTTCGGTTGACCTTGGGACAATTGGCACCTCTTGCTATTCGGTCTTGGTTACTTGTGCTGAAGGAGCCTCTTGTAAAATCTGCACTTCAGAACCTTTTGCCGACCCAGCTTTTTTCACTTCCGAGTATACCATCTCCACATAACATCTTCTTGTCGTTGACTAGCCTCCTCAGACTTCCCCAACCTACTCCCCCATCAGAAACTTGATCGTTTGATGGAATAGAGAGATAACCGCTTTAGAGGCACTTATCATCAGTCATTGACTCATTGTACACGAGACTACCTCCCCTATAGTGAACATAGTCATTCAAGTCTTCCTTAATGACTCTTCACTCAAGGACAGAAGCAGGCTTATTTGTTCTACTGGCTTAACTTCATGAAACCAAACAAAGATGTCGATATGGGATGCAGCTCGATTGGGTCCACCTGCATGCGATCAACGACATCCTTAAAGAGGATATTTATGGGGCTTCATAAATCCACGAATACCTTAGCTGCATCATAGTTGACTATGGTTGTTCATACTACCAGTGCATCCAAGCCATCGCGGCCCCTTCTAGACCAACTAGTCCAAAATTTATGGTCAGCTCTTTTGCTCCAGCTCGACCAAAAACTATGCCATAATTGTCTAGCCTTCTGGCATGAGCCTTCGAAGTTGGATTGATTCGTCGAGATTGTTTGTAAGTGCTCGGTCTTCCCTGCTTGAGTTCTCCTATCCTACGACCAAACCTATCCACATCACCATCTCGAGTTGGTCTCTTGCCTTCAAGATCCAAGGGGTGTGGTCTCTTGCTTTGAGGTTGGCTTGCTAACTCTAGGAGGGGTCGGTCCTGCAAGTGTTGGGTGCTTAGGCGTTCGGGTGCTAAATATTTTGTGCTCGATCAATCGACCTCAGCCGCCTCGACAATTCGGTGGATCAGATGAGCATGATGACATGGCTAGCTCGGGATTGAGCTACGCAGGTGCATCCTACTGACTTGGTACGGGTTGGTACCTACAGTATCAAAGATCTGTAAGTATCTAGGAGTTTTTGCGGAAGGAAGGAGGAGTTAATAGAGATGTATTATATAGGATATAAGCAAGATGGTTGAAATAAATGAGAGCTACGTGTACTTTATTTTCGTAAGGTACCTTTAAAGTTTAAAGAGAAGTTTTACAAAATTGTGATTAAACTTGCTATGTTATATAGAGTTAAATGTTAGATTATAAAGTGAGTACATGAGCAAAAAATGAAAGTCACAAAAATGAGTAGGTTAAGGTGGATGTACGAATATAAGAGGATAGACAATATAAAAATGAGAACATTAGAAAGAAATCAAGGTTGCACCTATTGAGAAAAATAAGAGACATATTTAAACGTGGAACCACCACGTTAGCAGTCTCCCCACGACTGCCCCACACCATTGAGAGGAGGTTCAGCAGGAACCCAGCAGAGGTATGGGTGGGAATCGTTCTTAGAGGCCGCGAAACCCTCCTGGCAAGAATCGACCCGGGCCACTACAGCCACTCTCTCAAGCCTCTACCAACTGGGTTAGCCCTGGGGGCCAAAATAAGAGACATTTAAAATTGTATGAACACGTGCTTAGGCATCCAATAAATTTCCTAATTAGACCATGTGAAATCTTGATAAATATACACATTAATAGAGGAAGATGGAGACTAAAAAGACTTGATTCGCAATGATAAAGAAGGATAAAATCATTTAAATATAGATGAGGATATAGTAGAAAATCAAGTCTGATGACATACTCTACTTTGTGATATAAAGACTTGTTATTGTTGTTGTATAATACTTTATGAGGAAGAATGCACATCTCCCGTTATTTGTTTCTCAATTTTACTGGTGATTAATTGAAATGATAATTTGAAATTTTTATTTTGAATAAATTCTAGGAATTTGAAAGCACACTCCTATAATTTGGACAACGTAATTATATAATAAGTGCTAATTCTGTTATGATGTGCTAAGTTTGTTTTCCTTGTGCAGTATGGAAAAGATTCTTGAACGTTATGAACAACATTGCTATGCAGAAAAGGCACTCACATCATCCGAACTTGAATGCCAGGTCAGTAAGAACATTTGTTATTCATGCATTAGAATTTGGTACACTTTAATTACTTCTGTTCTTATATACATATATTTGAATTTACTGTCTTTCTTTAATCTTGAATTTTAAATTCATGCTAGCAATTTCACAGAATACTGATCTTTTGTCATTCTCCAAATTCCCACATTAAGAAACAATTTGAAGCTTTATATTTTAGATCATAAATTGGTTTCAGTATCTGAATCAGTGATACTCCTTTGCCTAGTTTCTCTCCATTATACTTCTCGCAGACATTACAGTGGGCATGTTAAAGCTTAGTTGAGTGAAAACACTTGATACTTCGTTGAAGCCTTTTTACTCCTATTAAGTTAAAGAGGTTCATGCTCTTTGGCTGGTCTCACCTCATCATTGCTGCTTACTAGAGATCGAAAACTCCAATGAGTCAAACACCCTTACTTCACAAGTAACTAGGAAAAAAGTAGTTGCTTAGATTTTTCTCCTAAAAATCTAAGGACAAAAAGGCCTTCGGGAATCCTCTCACCAGAGGAAAAAATCACTTGGGCAGACAAAACAAAGATATGAATTGATTATTTGTTGAAGTCATCTTAAAACAATAACAATCTCTTCAATAATAATAGATCAGAAACCTTAAAACTCTTCTAATGAACTTACACAGTTGCATGCCTAACTACTTCACACGAGTTTCTATGCTGTCAAAAAAACATAAAGAAAAGTTTTTTCCTCAAACATAACACTTAAACCTAAAGTGATCCGAGCCTTTTCTTCATCACATCCTAATTTTCCCAAACATATCATTGATGAGGACAGACCATGGTTACATCAAGTCTTCCAAATCACAATATATTTTCTGGAGATGGAAAAAGTCTCTTTCTGTTGGATGTGATTTTTTTTCCATTCAAATCATAATTTGATTATTGGAGTTGAGCCATGCAAGCAAACAATCTTATGTTATTGATAAAAATACTACCTATCATTACTTTGCTACTATGATCATGTCTCCTCACTTAGCAGGATAAGACATGGTTACTGTTGTTTGTTGTTGCTATAATAATGTCTCTGTTTGAGGTTCTCAATGGTGTTAGTTTACATGAAATTCCTATATTTGTTCTTATATGTGAAATATTCAGCATTGAAGTCTGAATCATTCATACTAATGTTCTCATGAGGACCAATACAGGGAAACTGGCATCACGAATATGGCAAACTTAAGGCCAAGATGGAGGTTTTAAGTAAAAGTCAAAGGTAGATCCGTTATAGTTACATCTGGATTTTACATCAGAACATTTGATCGGAGCTAAGGCTTTTCCATAATTTGGCATATTTAGTGATACCCTGTTACAATAATTGCTACAGGCATCTAATGGGGGAGCAACTCGATTCCTTGAGCCATAAAGAACTCCAACAGCTAGAAAATCAGCTAGACAATTCCTTGAAACATATCCGGTCAAGAAAGGTTAACCACACAACCTTTTCCCGTTCTAAAACAAAGGTTGGTTAAGCAAGAAATTCTGAAGTTGTATTGATCATGATTTTCTTCATATGGTGCAGAACCAAGTGTTGTTTGACTCTATCACTGACCTACAGAAGAAGGTAAAAAAAATCTTTTATCAATATAAATATATATATAGAATATTGTCATGATCCTACAAGAGCCTAAAATGCTTAAATTTAGGTTAATAATAATACTAATGCTGGTGCATAACCATCTCTTTTATATTTACAGGAGAAGGCACTACAGGAGCAAAACAAAAGTTTGGAGAAGCAGGTCAGTTGTGACCATTTTTTGCCCAAGTGAATGCAATTCTTCTACTCCGTAAACAACATTAATAGATTATGAACAACATGGAGATTAAATCTTACTTAATTTAAACAAGATCCTAGAGAAGCAAAAGGCCAAGGTCCTCATCCTTTGATTAAAGTGAGTATTGAAACTCTCTATCCTTTGATTAAAGTCGTTAATCTGTCGTTTATACTCTTGAAGCCTATGGTTAGAATCCGACATTCTTTCCCTATCTTGCACATGCACGCTGATGAAAATATTCAATCCACACCGATGAAATAAGTGGGTTAATATCCAAGTATCTATCCATGTCTCGGAGGCGGATAACTGCTGAATAGCTAGGAGACAGTAGGTAAGGGTGAGCATTCGATTAATTCAGTTAATTCAAAATTAATTTTGTATTAACTTTTTTTATTATTTTTTTAAACAAATTCGGTATTAATTGAGTTAATTCGGTATTAATTTTATATAAACTTTTTTATTTGGTTAGATAATATTAAATTAGTTTTCGGTTAGTTTACTACCAAATTAATCAAATGCTCACCCTTACAAATAAGTTGGAGATGGTTGGGATAACTCAGAGATGGTTGGGAGTCGAATAGCTCGGAGAGGCTGGGAGTAAGATAGCTACGCTGCAGAGGCGCATAATGAAGCCAAGAAAAGGAGACCGATTGCAGGAGATAAAAGCGTCTACGGAGGAGAGTCAGAGGTGTCTACAGAGCATTAGAGGTAGTCACAACTTACAAGTAAAAGAGGTAGCAACAGAGAGATGCAGAGGCAGTTACAATATAGAGGCGTCTGATGTTACAGAAGTAGAGGAATATCGACGACCATTCCATTAAAAATAATGATTTCATGCATGTTCGCATCTCAAAAATATCCATTTTAGCTACACATAATATAGCTTATTTAGTTTTAGTAGATTAATTATGAAGAAAATATTATTAGATTTAATCTCTATTTTGTGGGCTTACGGGTTATTTGTAAGTATACAGATTTATACCATTAAAAAAAACAAACACGTTAAGTGATCTAATTAATATGAAGGCTTTGAGTTGTTAGACATTTATATGTGTAGATCCTACTAACCGGGATCGTCATTCACTAAAAAATACTCTTGATTTGCGACTAATTCAACAACGGAATATTATTTTCATTGTTAATTAGTGACAAAAATGAATATCAGTCGCTAATTAGAGATGTCACTAGTAGAATTTTCTTGATTTACTTCGCATATTCACCGAAGTCGTAGATAGATAATTACTTAAGTAGATGAACGTAAAGTAATAAGGTACTATTTTACTTCGTCTTATCATCGAAGACGTATCAAGGGAAAAAATGAAGTATTTGATCGGTTATATGAGTTGTTTTGGACCGTTGCTGAATTAAAAATACGTCTTTTACTTTATTTATTTTGTAAAGTACCGAACTAATCGAAGTTATATAACTTTACAGTTAAATTAATTGCTGTAGTAAAAAAAAAATATCTTTACTTCATTGGTTATGTAACATGCTGAAGTAATAGATGATATGTAACTTCACAGTTTACATTGATTGGCGAAATAAATATATTATATAACTTCGCCATAATTTTAATCTATCGAAGTATTTGGAATTATGTTATTTCATAGTTTAGCAACGGTCCAGCATCTTGGACTTGGAAGCTTCTGATAATGTTCGGCGCTGCTGGAGCATTAGCTGGGATGCTGTGTTTTCATCCTCGCAAACTGAATTGATAATCAAAGTAATAGGAGCTGCAGGGGCGGATGAAACTTGTCTTCATCTAGCAAACTAAATAATAGGTACCTTTTCAATTTGAAACTGGATTTGCTTTGAATATGCATTGGTAATCAAATATCTTTTGGATGCTTATATAAATGTTAAAAAGCTAAGTGATATAGGAACTTATGTTTTGAATGTACTACAGCGGAAAAAATCATGTACCAAACATAAATAATTAGGACTACCATTGCCTGATGATGATGATTATACTTAGGTGTTAGAATAGGTGTTAATTAGTGACAAAAATGAATATCAGTCGCTAATTATAGATGTCACTAGTATAATTTCCTTGATTTACTTCGTATATCCACCGAAGTCGTAGATAGATAATTACCTAAGTAGATGAACGTAAAGTAATAGGGTACTATTTTACTTTGTCTTATCACCGAAGACGTATCCAGGAAAAAAGCGAAGTATTTGATCGGTTTTAGGAGTTGTTTTGGACCGTTGCTAAATTAAAAATACGTCTTTTACTTTATTTGTTTTGTAAAGTACCAAAGCAATCGAAGTTATATAACTTTACGTTAATTGCTGAAGTAAAAAAATATCTTTACTTCATTAGTTATGTAACATGCTGAAGTAATAGATGATATGTAACTTCACAGTTTACATTGATTGACGAAATAAATATATTATATAACTTTGCCATAATTTTAATCTATCGAAGTATTTGGAATTATGTTATTTCATAGTTTAGCAACGGTCCAGCATCTTGGACTTGGAAGCTTCTGATAATGTTCGGCGCTGCTGGAGCATTAGCTGGGATGCTGTGTTTTCCTCCTCGCAAACTGAAATGATAATCAAAGTAATAGGAGCTGCAGGGGCGGATGAAACTTGTCTTCATCTAGCAAACTAAATAATAGGTATCTTTTCAATTTGAGACTGGATTTGCTTTGACTGGATTTGCTTTGAATATGCATTGGTAATCAAATATCTTTTGGATGCTTATATAAATGTAAAATAGTGATATAGGAACTTATGTTTTGAATGGACTGCAACGGAAAAAATCATGTACCAAACATAAATAATTAGGACTACCATTGCCGGATGATGATGATTATACTTGGGTGTTAGAATAGGGCTGAGAAAGGACCATTGTGTTTCGATCACCATGAAATAGAATTTGTAACATCAATAGTAAACATAATGCCCTAAGATAAATAGTAGCCATAATGGCTGACCTGAGCATTGCAGTATTCATGGGAGCCAGAAATCTAAAACCAATCTTTTGATTTGATTGATTAAGAACATAATTTAACTTTAGTCAGAGATTAGGGGTTTGATGGACTGTAGCAGCTAAAGAGCTGGGAAATAATCTTTCGAGCAAGGTTTTAGGTTTGAGATCCTTACTAAGAACATAAGGTTGGACCATAGGTTCTCATTGTGACTTCTTCGAGCCATTCAACTTACTCTTAGCACTTTTAGAGCAGTGTGTGGTTACTGCCTCCTAATTATTTTGATCTTTCTTCTGGTCCTAGCTTAAAATAATCTTTTGTTGTGCTTGATTCTAGTTATGTTGTCATTCCTGCATTAGTTTTGTGTTTAGTTAACCAGTTTAAATATTTGCTGCAATAAGCTTTGATTCACATCTGGACTATTGTGTGTGTCTTGTTTGCTTTCTTATAATACATTTTCTGAGCTAACTATCTGTTTGCCAAATCATTTTTTTTAAAAAAAAAAAATTAAATAACCATACCATAGCTTAATGGTGCTTGTCCAGGTATAAGCCTTCATAGAGAAAATCAATTACAACAAAAACCAAAATAAGCTTGTAGAGTAGAATAGGCAAGAAAAACCAGCCATGTATACCTGTCCTGGAATATGATGTCTTCAGTGCTTGTACAGCTACAGCAGAATTTAATATTCTCAGACTGCAAGAATTTTTTTAATTACTTATTTCAGATATTACAACATAAATGAGCTCTTTGAACGGGATTGTTTAAACCTGGAGTAAGCAACTCTCGTTAAACATCTCTGTCAAATGTGTACATAAGAGCACCTGAAGAATTAATTGAAATGCTATAGAAACATTTTTGAAAATTAATAGTCTAAATTATGTCAGATTTATATTGCATGGAATGGGTCACCATCTAAAGGAACATGCTGGCCAATTATTATAGTAGATTCATTTACCAACACTTTGAATGTTAAGTAATCTCACCCAATAGTGACAGAAGAATCAATAGTGTCCCACTTGGCTAGTGAGTTTTGCACTGAAATGCAAATGTTCTTAAAATACCATATGCAAGCTCATTTTGACATGGTTTTGATAGTGATAGCTTTCCTGATTTACCAGATTTGCATGATAACAAAGTAGCAAGAGCAATGATAACTGTGCAACATAGGGCAAATATTAATAAAATCTTGCAAGCTTCTAGTTCCCCCTGTTTTTACCAAGATTCCTAACAGAGAGGGCGCCAAGATCTTGCAGAGACCATCTTTATATCAACAAAAAGAAATCTATTAGGCTAGCAGGTTATCATTTTGAATTGTTTGTTTTCCTTTTAATTTCTTTTTCAGTCGAACATGCCTGGCCTCATACATGTTTATATACACAATCTAGACAAGGTAGCCATCATAATAGGGAAATAAACCATTTACCTAGACTGCTAAAACAGCGGAAT
Organism: Kaempferia parviflora; assembly: GCA_037177295.1. NCBI lineage: Eukaryota > Viridiplantae > Streptophyta > Magnoliopsida > Zingiberales > Zingiberaceae > Kaempferia > Kaempferia parviflora. The sequence goes on from JBAMIE010000068.1 coordinate 2,310,565, forward strand.
ATGTAGTCATTAGCTTTGGTGGGTTCTCATAGTCCACAAAATGATGAATTGCTGCTGCAAGCAGCCCGATTCCATATAGAAATGATTTAGCAGGTAAGAAAAAAAAATAAAAATGATTAATTAGGTTGGCTAACGTAGTGTCTCTTACGACTACGCTATAGTCCCGAGTAAAAACTTATTTATTAATGACAAGCGAGAAGTAAATATATAAGCTAGTTTGCTTGCCCGAATTGAAGTAATAAATGCTGCTCCTCCTAGTATTGCCAAACCTTCTGTCAAAGTGCTCTTGTCAAATTCATCAAAGAAACATAAGGAGTGAGATTACGGTTATGGTTCATAATTTACCACGGTTCATCACGGTTTACCATGATTTAAAATTATTATATTATTTTTTTAATTATAAATTTATAAAATTATTTATTGCTTGGACCCATTAAAAATAATTAGATAATAAAAATTATTAATTAGTTATTACCTAATTAATTAATATATAATAAATGATTATTAATTAATTAATTAATTATTATGCATCTTTTTTGAATTATTAAATAATTAATTAATATATTAAAATATTAATAGTGGTAGTGTAGTGGATTAGGGTACCTATTTTTACTCTCGAAGACTATATATATTCAAAAAACAAAAATATAAATAAAAATAAAA
>JBAMIE010000068.1:2313954-2336773 GCA_037177295.1 Kaempferia parviflora
CACGATATTTGACCGGAACATTACTAAACTATATGTTACACCCTGATTATTCCTCAAGGGAGACTTCATGAACAAGCTGCATGATCTTTTTAATTATTTTTAATTAATTATTTCTTCTTTAATTTTTGAGGGTTTTGGTATTTTAGGTATTTTGGTAATTTTTATCTTTTTTAGATTTTGAGTTTGTTTACGAATTTTAAGATTATAAGTCTGTTAATAATTTTTCTTTTCTTTTAGAATTTCTATATTTTATATATTAATATTTCTTTCTTTTATTTGGATTTAAGATTTAAAGTTTATATAAACATATATTTAGTTGTTTGAGGAATTTATTCGGTTATTAAATAAAATTTTTCTTTTTTTAAAAAAATTGGAAAACAGTGGTTTAATTTTCTGGTCTTCTTCTCAATTTTTCACTTCTTGTCAGCTTATAGGATAATCGTTATCCTACTCGGTGTCAATTGATATCATAGGATAATCGTTATCCTCGTCATTGTACCTTAGTACGAACCTTCATGGTTCACTGTCATACTTCACTAAGCAATTCATACTAGCTGGCCTTCAAAATCCATTATTGGAAGCAACTAACACGCTGAAGAAGGTCCTTCTTTATTGCAATTCAAGTATTAGCTGATTGGCTGATATCTCATGCCGGCAAATAAGGAGAGGAACACAAGGGCTGCTGGATCTAGCATCCACGATTTCGTAAGTCGTAACTTATTTGATTTCCTTCATTCGTACATGGAACTGATTTCAAAGTAGACAATCACTTGATGCCATTAATGCTGGACTCATCGTTAATTAGAATTTGCAGATGCTGATAGCTAGGCAATTGAAACTATGTCTCTTCAACTAGCAAGTGGATTGTAAAATTTGGTAATTTATACCATAGTGAAGGATCATAACTCATTCTCCCATTCTCCCATCCACATTACCTTTTAGTTACTATGATTTACCTCTCTCATGATAATTTTGGGACGAACTGACGGGGCACTCGAGCGAACATATTTACCTTTTTGCATTATGAAGACAATCTGATTCAGACTCTTTTGGAAATTTGAAACAAGAGATATGGATGAGAGATTTCATTTTGCATGAGTTTTTAGTCTCATATTGAAAGTTTTATGATAAAAATTAATTTATAATGTATCACAAGCATTTAAGCGGAGGCATTGAATAACAGAAGTAATTCAACACACTAAGGGTAGGAGCTTCTTTATAAGAAGGTTGTGACCATGAGTAGAAAACAGATAAGACGGAAAAAATAACTCCATCTGCCGTGCACTCTGCTTGGCAATCTACCCTTGATAACATTCGGGTTCAAGCTCATTTCGTTGTGATTGACTCATGCTAGATAAGATGATGATTGTGGTTTGTCATTATATCCTGAAAATAGATATCCGGGTACCCTGGGGGTGGTGCGATGGTTAAGACATGAGAACTTGCCACATGAAGTCTAGAGGTCAAATCTCGGCATGCCTGAGCATATACCTCCTCCATATCTTAATCATTTGCACTTATGGCTAGTAGTGATCCGTGGTTTACCTCCTCCGTGTTGGCTCTGGAACGGATCGACGGAGACGCTAGGGGCGAACGATTCATTTTTTGCCACTGAAAATAGATATCCGCCGTAATCTCAAAGTATTGAATCTGATTTAAGGAGACACTACACCAATAAAATCATAAGCCACATCACCCTAGCTCGAATAGATTTTCTGCTTGTAGGACAACTAAAGCTTATCACTTGAGATTCCTTGTTTTAACTATTGAAGGCTTGAAACACGTGGGGAGATCAAGAGATTCAATTACAAGGTAGAAAATGAGATCTAGGTATAGAGGTCGAATCTCAGCGTACCTGAATATATATCTCCTCCATATCTCGACCATTTGCACTTATAGTTAGTAGTCATCCGTGATTTACCTCCTCCGTATTAGCCATGAGACGGATTAACGGCGGCACTGGAGCGAACACATTCAACTTTTACCACAAGATAGAAAATGAGGTAAGTTTGAACTATGCATTGCATAAAGGAACTCAATCCTAATGAGTTTGACCACTAGCCAACTGCTTAAAATGAGGAAGAACGAGATTTTTTTTTTACTAAAAGTAACAGACTAGCAGTTCTAAATGATTAATTTTCTCTAGCCATTTATTGTGCTCGTCTAGTTGACATACATAACTATTTTAATCTTTTTCTCCAATGCACAATGCATCTATGCTTAAAGAATGACTGCGCAGAAGACTGCATCAAATTGGAGCTTTAGAGAAGCTTTTGTCTCTTGTTCCTGGACCTCGAGAGCTCCTCGACAATGGCGGACTCGAGCTTCATGGTTCCTCCAGTCTCTGTCACTTTGGAAACAGACGACGAATACATTGAGTCGTTGCTGAGGAGAGAAAGCTGCTTCTTGCATCCAAAGCTTGATTCCTCTTCCATGGAATCCGATCGGCCGGATGTGGTTCGATGGATCATGAAGATGAAGGCCTTCTTCGGACTCTGCTCGAGAACAGCTTACGTTGCCTTGAGCTACTTCGACCACTTCACGCATCGAACTATGGATCTCACTGTAAGTGCTGCTGCCGTGCACTGAATCAATACTATGATTGTTTATTCATGGATTCATTGGCAGAAAGGTAAACACTGGAAGATTCAATTGCTCTCGGTGGCTTGCTTGTCCCTGGCCGTGAAGATGGAGGAGTGCCAAGCCTTGCCTTTGACAGAGTTCCAAACCGAGGACTACCGGTTCGACGGCAAAGCGGTACAGAGGATGGAGCTTCTGGTCTTGAGCATCTTGGAGTGGAGGATGAGCAGGGTCACACCCTTCTCCTACCTCAATCATTGTTCATCCAAGGCAATGGAGTGGAAGGCCATTAAGCTCATCTTGGAAAACATTGAAGGTTAGTGAGCCAAACAATTGTGGCTTCTCCTGTCAGTGAATCTTTACATTTGTTGTCGATCAATGCAGAGATGAATCTAGTGGCGTATCGAGCTTCCTCCATTGCTGCTGCTTCGATTCTCGCTGCGCAAGACAAGGAAAGATTGACGCAGCAGTCATTGATGTCCAAGATGAGTTCTGTATCCTGGATGAGATCTTTGAACAGAGTATGCATGCCATTCGAGCTGAACTCATTGAATTACGTACTCATCAAAAGTTATATCAATCTCATGTTTCAGTTTTTTGTTTTTGGCAACTAGGATGAAGTCTTTTCATGCTATAGCATGATGATTCAAGAATCACAGGAGAAGAAATTACACCATGCATAGTGTGGTAAGCCATTTGCAAGAGGAGATGAGATGAAATTGCATGAATGTGTAAACTCATTCTCTTGAAATTTAATCTGGAAAGTCATTTTGGCACTGCCTTTCTTTTGTGATGTTTGATGTTTCACACATTATCTACAGATTTATTTGATCAAAGTTAACTAGACAAGATAAATGTTACAGCCCTCATGAGAAGTAAATACACAAATTAAATGTTACCAAACTGGATGTGAAAACAATGGTTCTTCCACGTTGACTTGGTCATCAGGACAATATTCCATGACTGACTGAACCAGAATGAGTCATTTAAGTTCATCATGAAGGACACTGCACAATACCATGGATCTCTGCAATTTGTTTGCTATGTAATTGATGCAAGCAGCAAAAATTAAATATACTGTTCTTCTGCTTTCAATGAATGCACAATCGTATACAAAGACTTTAATTTAATTTTCAGATAAATAAAATTGACGTTGTTGATCTGTCCACCTGGATAGTAAATAACTCCTGAACTGTACTGAGATGTATTATTGGTTTAAGAGCCAGATAACTATCTTTTTAGATCATTAGCTGCAGCTAAAAGAAGCTCATTAATTTTATGGTCGAACAGCTTGCAGCAGAATAAAGGAATTCATTTTGTAATAATAACTCAGTTTAAACTAAACAAGATAAATGTGTTCTTCTAAAAAATAAACAAGTTGTTTAAGAAAATCTTTAAACTGTGTGCTTGTTTCAAAAAAAAAAAAAAAATAGAAAACGTTTTAAAAGTTTTAATATTTATATTTTAATAAAAATATAAAGGACAGAAATCAAAGATGCTCCAAATTAAGGAAATCATGGACCACATGTCCGTAAAAAAATAAAAAAAGGTGACTTATCATATTTTATCTAGAATAATTTTCCTGTCAGAGTTATGGAATAGTTATTATAATATATAAGACATAATATAATATATAGTAGCAACTACTTAATGAATTCTATAATTATTTTAAAATAATTCTAATAAAATTTAAATAATTTTAAAGAGTTACGATTTAAGATTTTAATAAAAATAATTAATTTTTCACATTGTAACAACCAAGTAGCTTTTCTATTTTTTTAGTGACTATCGAATAACTTTTATACGCTGTGGTTAAATTTTAAATCTTAAACTCTGAACATTGAAATAGTCAATTTTTTACATTGTAGCATCTACCGATAACTTCTATGTGTTGTAGTAAGTATCGAGTAATGTTTATATGTTATAACAACTATCGAATAGTTTCTATGCATTGTAGTAGTTATTAAATAGCTTCTACATATTATGATTAAATTAATTAAATAACTTTTAAATCATTGTAACAACTATTCAGTAATTTTTATATATTGTAATAACTAGTCATAACTGTTATAATAACCGTCAACCTTATTCCTTATTGTTAATGTTATTATAATAGTTAAGACTAATTATTACAACATATAAAAAATATTAAGTAATTATTAAAATGTGTAGCCACTACAAATAGTTGCTACAAGAATGTTATCCCTCTTCTGGATCGTTCATCGTGAGCGCTTTCTAATTTACCTTATTGGTCGGTGGGAAACTTCTGTGGGGCCAGGCCGACCACCCCAGAGATAATCAATGAGACTAATTAAATTTTTTTTTACAAGAATGTTGTCCCATTTGGGTCAAGGCTACAGTGCAATAATAAAAGTGCTCATTTATCTTTCAAATATTCATATTTTAATTCTCAGTTACGCCGTATTTAAAGTGATTTTTTTTCCAAATAAAATTCACAAGGATGAACTTCTGAATCGCATGCTGCGATAGATATCCAATTACTTCTTCGGTTAATGTGATTTATCTTTTCTACGTTGATTCCCAGGGAGGATTGACAATGGCGCCCATGTAGAATGCTGCGGCGCCTTCTGCCACTACAAGAACGTTAGATAAATGATATTTTAGCGATAAAAATGCATGATGAAGAATTTTCACATATATATTTTTTTAAAAATATAAATGATTTGTATAATTTGGTACTCTTAAATATAAATATTACCGAATCTGAAGGCCGCATCATTTCCGATTGCCGGATCGGGTGCAAAATCGAGAACCAGAATTTTCTTCCGAGCCAAGTTGGAATCCAGATCCGATTTGCTATTGTTGCCATTTATCAGCGCAACACACAGTTTTATCCCCAAGTTAAGGCCAAGGAGGTCCCGCATGAACAGTCAATATCTTGGTGGGTACAGCTGTGGTGTGTACAACGAGTATATTTTTCACAAGCCCCATCCCGCATCCGGCTTCATTGTCGCAATACGCGGCCGCCTCCGCGTTGCAGCAATCGTTCTACCTCCGCAATATAAATTTAGCACCGCTTCAGCCTCTCTCTTTCTCTCTTTCAATCGGCAAAGGCGCTGCCTCTTCGCCGGCCGCCGTCGGAGTCCTCCCTCGCCAAGATCAGGTCTGTCTTCAAGGCGCTGCGTAGTATCTCCTACTACTCCGACCGGCTGATTCCTTTCAGTCGGCGTTTTCCGTCAGCAGATTCGTTGATTCTTGTTGGTCTTCGCTTCCTGCCGATTAATTCGAGCCAAATCTGGTTGCATATTGATTTCTCAGGATATATACTTCTTCGACGTTGGGTGAATTTCAGTGTTTCGTCCCTCTAGGTTTTCTCTCCGCTCTCGCCCTTTTCTTGTTTTTAGGGTTTCTTCGTGAATACCCGATTTTTAGGATTTCCTCGCGTTATGGCAGCTGGTCGGCATAGTGGGTATAGAGATCTTGAGTTCTGGGACCGGGAGGCAGATGTAGAGCTCTCGGGGAGGAAGGATTACTACCGGGATCGTTTACATGATGGCGGCCACCGTAGGTACGAAGGACGGGGTGATCAAGATTTGCGTGATAGGATTGGGGTTGCGCAAAGAGTCACCAAGAATAGGGAAGTGATTAATGGCTCCCATCACACCCCCTATTCGAGCAATTCTAGTGAGGGAAGCGAGAACAGTCAGAAAATGAAACGTCACTCGGGGAAAGACGTGGACCGAGAGACTGGGGAGTTGTCCAGTGGTAGCGGATCAGATGATGCTCAAGCACCTATCTCGAAGATACAGGAGAATGTGTCTCATAATCAGAACAATGAGAAGTACTCGATGGATAGCAAGAAGCGGAAATTCTCTCCAATTATTTGGGATAGAGATGACAGTAAGCGATCCACTGTTGCCACTTCTAGCAGTAAGAACACTAGGATTGATAATGATACCCTGCCTCCACCACCTCCACGGCCTCAGGGGTTTGTTCCGCCTTATTCTCTTGATGATGTTTTACCATCTGCTAAGAGTTTGCCACCTTTTGATTCAGACGCCCCTGTTGAGCCATCTCAATACTTTCTGGCAAGTACTAATCAGGAGGAAATTCTGGCGGATGATTTTGAAGATGAACCTATGCCAGTTCGGAGTATCTCTTTCTCCAGATGGGCAGATGGAAACAGTTCTTTCGATGATGGAGGTGAAAATTTCAAGGTGGACGCAGTGACTAAAAGGAAAAAGAGTAGCCCTTTGTCTGGTTCAGCAGGGCAGCATTTGCACAAGAAAATGGGTACACCTAAGTTAGTTGAGGTTAACATGGCAGAAATTTCTGGAGTGACTTTGGCTAAACTATCTGATTCAAGGGAACATGAAAACCATGATGGGGATGCTGAGTTGGGAATAAATGACGATATGGATGTTGACCATGTTGGGTCTAATGCAAGTTCTAGCAATCAAAATTCTGAAACTGACTCCGAGGATGAGGACCAGAAGTCTGAGACACCAGATCCAGCACAACCACCTATAAGATGTATAAATATGCTGCAGGGTTGTAGAACTGTTGATGTGTTTGAGAGGCTTAATAAAATAGATGAGGGTACCTATGGGGTTGTCTATAGAGCAAAGGATAAAAAGACAGGGGAGATAGTGGCACTTAAAAAAGTCAAAATGGAAAAGGAGACTGAGGGTTTTCCTCTCACTGCACTTAGAGAGATAAATGTATTGTTATCTTTTCATCATCCTTCAGTTGTGGATGTTAAGGAAGTTGTCGTTGGTAGCAGTCTAGACAAAATTTTTATGGTTATGGAGTACATGGAACATGATTTGAAGGCACTGATGGAGACCATGAAACAACCATTTAGTCAGAGTGAGGTAAAATGCTTGATGTTGCAGCTGTTTTCAGGTGTCAATTACCTTCATGACAACTGGGTACTCCATAGGTAGTCCCTTGTTTCCACTTTCAGTGTTTTTTTTTTTTTGCTTATTGTGCTTATCTTCCTCTCTATATACTCTTTTTGATGTATGAATTATTCTTCGTTTTAGGGATTTGAAGACATCAAATCTTCTTTTAAACAATCGTGGAGAATTAAAGATATGTGACTTTGGTTTGGCTCGCCAATATGGAAGTCCTTTGAAACCTTACAGTCCGTTGGTGGTCACATTATGGTACAGGTAAGTAGTGTTTTGATACCCTGTTCATCATGTGTTCTGGTGTGTTTTATGATTTCGTATTCTTTTTTTGTGAATCTGGTGGCGCCATTGCTTTTAGATTGTGTTTTTAGGCATCCTGATTCCCTTGACCTTTTGTGATGATATAGGGCACCTGAACTTCTACTAGGGGCTAAGGAATATTCCACTGCTATTGACATGTGGTCTTTAGGGTGCATAATGGCAGAGCTTCTAGCAAAGGAACCATTATTTAATGGGAAATCTGAACATGATCAACTTGACAAGGTTTATTTCTAAAACAATTTTCTTTGCTCTTAGCTTTATGTTTCTTTGAAGGGGAGCCTTGGAAACAACCCCTTTCAAAATAGGGTAAGGTTGTGTACAATAGACCCTTCCCCGAGACTCCGTATTGGCGAGAGCTTCGTGCATCGATTTACCCTTTAGTTTTATGTTTCTTTATCTCCTCTAATGTATTTGTCTTGCAGATATTTAGGACACTTGGTACTCCGAATGAAAAGATATGGCCTGGAATTGCTAAACTACCTGGTGCTAAAGTTAATTTTGTCAAGCAACCGTAAGTATTAACTGTCTAATTCCTCTTTTGTTTGGTTGACCTGCAAATTTTTTTGTTTGGCTTGCTTCATTCTTATTAACACCATCCTTTTCCAGGCCTCAAGCTATGGTTGATCATGCCTAAGCTTTATGGCTTGCTTTGGTGGCTCTAGCACTTAGGTGAAGTGTTCTTGATTATTTTAGTTTGTTTAGTGAATTGTTTCCTTTTTCAGGTACAACAAGCTACGAGAAAAGTTTCCTCCCACATCCTTTTTTGGACGTCCAACCCTTTCCGAAGCTGGATTTGACTTGCTAAACAAACTTTTGACATATGACCCTGAGAAGGTAAATACTGAAACAAATTTATTGAGAAAGTTCCATTCTCTGTTTTTACTATTTTTCTGTTTGCAATATTGATTAGTTTGCTGTGAATGTAGCGAATAACTGCTGAAGCTGCTCAAAATCATCCCTGGTTCCAGGAGGTTCCTTTGCCCAAGTCAAAAGATTTTATGCCTACTTTTCCTGCTCAACATGCTCAAGATCGGTATGTAAAGAAGTCTAACAAAATTAAGATCAAGTCCCTATGAATTATATATGCAACTGACTATGACCGTTATCTTATTTAATATTCAGACGTCTAAGAAGAATAATGAAGAGCCCAGATCCACTTGCAGAACAGCGGAAGAAAGAACTGCAACTAGGTGACCTCGGCCTTTCAACCCTATTCGGTTAGACAACAGATGCAAAACAGTGTACAAGGTTGCTTTGGTCAGAGAATACCTAAACGACATTTTATTCAGTAACTTCCTTGGTGAGAAATTCACGTGACATTGTGCAACTTGTTAGTGTCAGACAACAATTGATGATGCTGTTTAGCAGGTACTTGATACAGGATATTATTTCCTGTTCTCATGAAAACAGTTGCCATGTCGGCTTTTCTTTTGCAGCCGCAACTATAAAGTGCATCTTTAAAGGGTAGGCTAATTAATTTTATACAGGATGATCAATTCCCTATGAGACATGTATATGCAAAATTTGTCTGGAAAATTGTAAGCGTTGCTTCTTGAGATTGGATTAGTATCAAACAGTTATTGATGTTGACCGTGTTTGATTCTGTTACTGTTGATTTTTTTTCGTACTGTGTTTGCAAGAGTTGATCAGTCGATGCGGTGGGTCATTGTTATACCTGGTGTCAAGCACTCAATAGCTTTCTACTCAAAAGGTAATTTGTCGTTAACTGATGTTTAAGATCAGGAGAAGAATCACATTTCCATCATTTTCTGAGTATATCGCAGACAAACTACTTCACTGAATATGTTTTTTTGAAGATTTGGTGCTTCTGAGAATTCTCTTTTTATTTATTTCTCACACACTTGTTTTAGGTGATTATGTAAGCTCATCATCTACCATGTCCCTGAAATTTTTCTGTATTTTGTAATATATGGATAGGTAGTGTTTTTGGAATTTGACAAAAATGCTTATGGAATAGTTGATGATCAGCTAACCTGTCGTAGCTGCTATCGGCAATAAGATCGTGGTTAGTGATACTAGACTCTAGTAGAAATGATTCTTTAAGAAATTCTGCACCTCATGGATACCTTATGTTTTTAACCTCAAAACTAAATTTTTGTAATCACTACCTGTTCCTTAAATAAATGTGTTATGCTTATCTCATTAAAGCACTTGACCATTTCACATGTCCAATATTGTTAAAAGCAGATCATGACTATTTTTTGTTATATCATAATTTGAACCTTGAATTGAAATTCTCATCTGCCTCAGGAAGATGAATGTTTGCCCATAGATCTCCATTTCAATTCCCTTAAGCTGTCCGTCAAACCAAATTAAACCATCCTTGATGGCTATTGCTAGACATCCGAGGATAGATTTGTCACACAAACCTGTACCCAACACCCTAAGCAGGCATCAGAATATCTTATAACAACATTCCAGAAGTGTCGGAGTAGCCATTCCTTAGTTTGATCCATCCTACCTCTGGCTTATACCAACTTATTTTTGGTGTATTATCAAGGATTACTCCTCTGATTAGCTTTTGGTATACTCGGTAGTCATATTAATAATTTTGTTCCAGGTTGCATGCTCCCTTTCTAGGATGCCCAACAATTTCTTGTGTATCTTGCTTTCAAAGTAATACGTCAAGCCATTGCAATTAAAAGAGTTTATATTAGGATGGATTAGTGTAGCTTGTTTCCATTGTTGGAAGAATTCAAATTACACATGTTGCCATGTATGGAACTTCTTTTGCCATGATGCTTTGGTTAGTTGACTGTAGCAACTTCATTATCAGGCTTGCACAACCATTTGGCCACACAAGATCACAATGGTTAGCCACATAAAATGTGATTGAGTGGATACCTTGGGAGCTTGACTTCTATAAAACAACTCGCACTACAATGCCAAGATCACTAGTGTCACCTTAGCCAAGTGTCTGACCATCATATTGTCCATTCTCTAACATTGCATTTTCACCTCAGCAACATTTTTAAAGATACTGGTGTTTAGTCACTTGTTACAATTTTGTATTAGTTTGGCTCTTGCTTTACCATGCTGGTGAAAGACTGTCTGAAAATTGGGGGTTACAGCCGGCTGCATCAGGTTCTTACTTGAACATAAGCTCACAGGATGAAGTGAGACGATAAGCGACGGCTGCGTGGGATCTCACCTCAATTATGTCAATGCATCACAGGGTCAGGCTATCAGTTAATTATTGGTATATTTTTATATTCAATTACACGGTGTACTAGGTTGTTGCTTGCCTTGTAATGTATGTACTGTGATCTCGATATAGATACTTTTCGTAGTCGTGTAGGTCGTTTTAATTTCATTATTATTTATTTTGCCTTTTAGTTATGCCATTTTTTTGGTATTTTAATTGGTTAACTTAATCTCGCATCCATTCACTGAGGTGGTTGCAAATTTTTGTGTATGATTCAAACGTAAAGTAGGTTGCTTGTAATTTAAAGAAAGAGATGGAGTTCAAAAGGCCTACACATGGATAGTCTTGTAGGGCAAGCAGATGATCAAGGTGCCGACCTAATAGTTGTCGCCCATGAATTATTTAATGTCAAATTGAGCCAGCTTCACTGGAAGTTTGATGGGGTTTATGATTTTCGACGCACTCGAGCATATACCTCTTACATATTTTAATCATTTACACTTATGGTTAGTAGTTACTCGTAATTACCTCATCCGTATTGGCTACGGATTGACGGAGACGTTGGGAGAGAGTGTATTCGTCTTTTGCCACTTGATGTGGTTTATGGTTGCCACTTGATGGGGTTTATGGTAGTTATCTCAGAGTGGTGCGATGGTTAAAGCATGAGATATTATCACATGAGATCTTGAGGTCGAAATTTAGCGTGTTCGAGCATATACCTTTATCATGCTTTAATCATTTGTACTAATAGTTAATAGTCATCCATGATTTACCTCGTTTGTGTTGGCGTAGGGACGGATTAGCCGGTGCGCTGGGACGAACGAACTATCTTTTACCATTAGATGGGGTTTATGGTAATATTATAATAAATTTGTCATTTTCCAATCAACTTAACACTATGTGAAGACAAGTGTGATCAAACAAAGAAAGATCTTGTGGCTTAATTATTACATCTTCACATAGTGTCAAGTTGATTGTCACATAGTGTCAAGTTGATTGGAGAATGATAAATTTATTATAATATGATAAAGATCAATTCTCAATTGGTGCATGGTTTTTAGGAAAAATTATTTCCACCTCTTAACCATTTAGCAGTTACATAATTTGGGGAGAGACAAATTTGTTTGATAAACTCTATTTGTTTTTGATACTAAATGACCTTCATTCAACCTTTGTCATCAACCTTTGTTTTTGAATCCCAGTCCTCTCACAGTCTCGATCCACCTTATCTAACCCCTTTATCCATCTCCATGGATGTAACCCAGACGATGGGCACATGATATTTCTGACGTATCGTCAGAAGTCGATTCCCAGGAACTGATATTCTGAGATACACTCCACCATGAACCTGACGCTTGTGTACCTACATTTATCTCCCTCTATATTTATAGAACGATTTTAGAGGGTCGCTGATGTGACAATTATATATATATTTTTTATTATCTTAATTTGCACTAACGAGATTATTTGACTATATTAAATCATGAATACAGTCTAGAGATTAACTCCTTGAGAGTGAGCTCCATGTGCACGCATTGAAAGCTATCATTCCATGAACTAATTTCACTATATTCTGTGTGGATGACCCGACATCTCAAGATTAGGGTCATGTCCTGATACAGCTATCTGTGGATGACCCGACATCTCAAGATTAGGGTCATGTCCTGATACAGCCAACCAGTAACCAGTCTGCAGTGTCTATTAAATAATTTACATACAAGCTGAGTTTACAAATGCTCAAGGTCAAGGACCGTTGCTGTCTTCATTGAATGATCAATAGACATCATACTGTAATAAACAAATTCAAACCAAACTCAATGCATCATACAACAACCACTCTCCTCTATATGGAAAAGAAACGGAAGAAAAATAAGAAGGGCCCCAACTCACCCTACTTTCTCTTTTTAATCTAACTGTATACCTGGATCTGGAGCTGGCATTGGAATATATGACATAATACAGCTTTCAAGTCATGAGTTCTACCATAATCAGACCCAGTGGCTGCCCAACCACCATCCCTCCTTGAGCCCTCTTGCCCCACAGGAGTAGTGGACTACCAACAACAACATATTAAAGAAAACAAAAAATAAAAAGAAAAACCCCACCACAAAAAAAAAAAAAAAAAAAAAAAAAAAAAAAAACTGGGCCCAGGAAGCCATTATTAGACTGCTTCTATGCAGTCTAAGCAACCACCAAGATATGGAACCAGGAACCCATTTTCACCTGGTATGGGTATGACTAACTTGAGTACGAGTTCATTGCTTATGGCCATCACAAGCAAATTCGAAACCTTCAACTCCAGCTTATAGCCTTCATCTGTTAGAAACAAAATTTCAAGTAAATTAGTAACTAGAAATGCTTTTTGAAGCTGTTGTTGTTGTTGTTAAATTTGACAAAATCAGAAAGAAATATAACTTCTTTCCTATATTATGGGTGTACATATTCATCCAGATGTTTTCTTGAAGTTAACAACACTCTTTGTACATTCCTCTCAAGATGAATAAGATGAAGACAAAAAATCAAAAATCATACTCAGTGTCTAGAATGGCCATTAATTGTTATGCAGGGGACAGAAAAACATACATGATGTTTAACAGCTAGCAAATGAGGAACAAGACAACAAAGGGGTTCATTCCCGTTCATAATAATGTGCAATTTATAAGCATTATTGACATTACCTTCAATTTGTGCATGTTATGTTGACAACAAAGCAAGAGCATTAGATGAGTTTGTTGTTCGAAGTTCCACATTCCGCAGATCACGGAGATTTTCTAAAATCTCTTGAAGAAGATAAATTCCTTTGTCTCCTTTCTTCAAGGAATTGATACAGTGCTTTACAAACTCTCTATCACCCTGAAGAGCATCTAGTCTCTCATAAAGGTAGTCGACCTCTTCCATGATTGCTAGCTTCTGTGGATCTTCAATACGATTAGAAAGTGCTTCAGGAGCCGCATCAATTGAATGATCTACATGTCCATCATCCACTGCATCAAAATGAGGAAGAAGCCTCTTCCCTTTACTACCCATACTCTTTGGTTCACCATTCAGCTTCCTGTCTTCTGAATTGTCTGAAAAACCATTCTCGTAATCATGTAGGACACCATCCATATGATGCCCCATGGATTCTGAATCTTGAGGGTCTTCATCTTCCATTGTAATAAGCTTCCTCTCCAACTCCTTAAGTTGCTCAAGAATGGACAGTCTCTCTTCCTCAAAATCAGCCAATGATTCCTTAAGGGCATTTAGGTGCATTTTGGTGGCTTGGTCTGTCCCTGAACTTAATACGTCACCAGCAGGAGTATTTTGATGGTTTCCTTCAGAGTTATCTGCAAACTCATCTTTCTCAAGGGATTCAATCGAGAAGTCAGCAATTATCTCTTCAGCACTTGAAGAAGCAGAAGGTGTTTCATGCCTTCCATTCACCTTGTTGGCTCCCATCTGTCTCCTCTCCTTCGTTTCATAATGCAGCAGTTTCTTTCTATACATTTCAAGCTCCTTCTCCAACTCTTGGTTTTCCTTCTCCCTCTTGACCATCAGCTCATTCAGAAGCTGCAAAGCTTCCTGGTCATACTCTGATTGTTCATCCATCATCCGCTGATATTGCAATGCTTCCATTTGCATTGCAGCTTTCTCTTCTTGAAGCCTGGTTATCATAGCCATAGTTTGGTTAGCAGCAACGGCTGCAGCACTTCTCTCTTCCTCAAGTTCCGCATACAATGCAGTCAGGGCCTTTCGTTCGGCTTGTAGAGAAGCTTTAAGCTGATCCATATTCATCGTATCACAGCCTTCAAACTCACTGGCAACACTTCCATCCAGGGACTCTGTCCCAGATTCTCTTCTACCAACCAGGAACCTCCGACTCATATATTGAACACCATCAGAGTAAGTTGGCGTCTCAGGAGTTCTATCCTCTTCAATTTCATTGTTTTCCAAAAATTCAGATATATGGTTTGTGTTCTCATTTGCTGCAGTTTCTTTGACAAACAAATGGAATATAATTAGGCATTTTAAGCATACAGATTCATATATATAGTCCGAAAAAATTTGAATATCTAGAACATCAAACCAAAAGAATGATCTAAAAGTGTTACCTTGGTCCATGGTAGTCTTTTCATCATTCTCCACTGAGTGTTGATCTTGCATGCCTTCTGAAACTAATGTTGGTTTGTAAGTTTGGGCACTTTCAATGTGTTCCTTGTCACAAATCTCACTTCCTATTGATATATCAGAATTAGTATCTGCACCAGTACATATAATGCCTTCTCAGCTTACAGCCATCAGAAAAATCTAACTTGATAAAAGTGAGAGAGCCATATTTATTGAAACCAATAAAACTGAATAAGAAACTTTACAAAATTGATAAAAGTTGCTTTCTTTAGAATGACTATGCTACCTTTTGTTCCAGAAAGATCTTCCTCACTAGGTCCTTCAAGTGTAACAACTGCTGTTGCCTGAGAAGCAATAACTTGTTGATCAGAACGGAACACTGAAGGATGAGGAACTGCAGAATTATGGACCAGTATATCATCTGTTTCAGTTGTCAGGCCTTCAGTCATGGAACATTCTTTCTCTTCAACAGTTTCATCCATTTTTTTGGATGCTACTAATGCGTTCTCCTCCTCTGGAATGCCATGTTGTTGAGCTCTTTGTACCTCAGAAGAACCCAATTCCTTCTCTACAATGCTGTGAACATTAGCCCCAGCAGCTTGCTTCACTTCATCGAGTTCAGAAACCAATACAGTCGGATTCTCTGTCATAGAGTCAATCAGTTCAATCGGGACCAATCGATCCTCCATGGCGCATATGTGACCAGGAATGGAAGTGAGGACTTGAGTGGATGCGTCCTTCACCAAATGACAGGCATCAAGGGTAAGAGAAAATTCTTCTTCTTCCTCCACCATAGCAGCAGTAGCATGCTCCCCGTCCTCACCCTCTTCATTCTTCTCCTCCTCTTCTTCTCCTGGAAATATTTCAGCTTGGCTGGAATCAACTACTTCCTCCAACTTTTCCTCGCTCAAGGCGATGTCTTTCTCAAGGGCATTTGGACCATCGACTTCCAAATGGCCGACCATGTTCCCTGTCTGCTCATACTCCGTTAGTCCCCAAGACCGCTTGGATAGGAAGTAGGGAGAAAAGAACCCACTCTCCAAGACGACACCACAGCACGAGCATCGAAGATCCTTCTCCCCCTCCTCGCTCCTCTTCATCCACGCCAGCAAGGCCGGCGCGCCAGCCAACCTCGACGACGTCGGGCAGCAATCCTCGCACATCTCCCCGACCTCCGCCAGCCTCCGGTGACGATCGCAGTACCCTAACCCGGAAACCTCAGCGGCATGGTCCGGGCACACTAGATCGCGGCAGGAGCTCCCCTGCCTCCAGCGGCGGCCGTCTTCCGCACTCTCGAAGAGATGGTCCACTCGCGAACAGAAGACGCAGGGGGGCTGGAGACCGAAGTAGGCGGCGAATCGGCCGATGAGGTAGGCAAATAGGCCGTTGATGAGGAGAAGCGCGATCAGCGTCCATTCCAGAACGGCGTACACCAGTATGACCGCCAGCTTATGAGTGTTTAGGGGCAAGGAAGCCGCAAACTTGTTAGCCGCCATGGATGTGTAGATCTATCTCCCAGCCTCTCACTCTCTTACACTGGGCGATGCTACGGTGTGGTTGTGCTCGTCAAAAGCTCGCTTCGACGGACGTGGATATCGAATACCAAGGAGAAGACGAATAAGAGAACAGAGGAGGAAGAGATCGACGGTAAAAGAAGCAAACCTGCGTGACTTCTTCAAGTCGCCGAGAAGGAGTAGGAAGACGAGCAGGTAAAGAAAAAGCAAGAAGGGAAAGCAAGAAGAAGGGATCAAATACGCGGAAGGGTCGAATAAATTGTATTATTTACAAATTGCCTCCTGTTTTATCAACTAATTGCAAACACGAATATGTATTTGAACACTGTGTTTAAAAGGAAGAAGTAATTTGTATTTAGTAACCAGAAAAGCTATAGATTAGTAAAAATAAATAATTAAAATAGCATTTTTTTTATTATCGCGTACGTTAAAAAAATGCTCTAGTTTTTTTAATTAAAATGGTATTTTATTCTATTTTAATTTTTAATTTTTGTTATTATAGTATTATTATTGTAGCAATTTGATTAAAAATTTTATAACGGTAGCAGCTTTGCAGATGGCAAATAAATTCCACTATGGTGGGTCTTAAGCCGGGATAAGAAAGGAAAGTTTCTTTAGGTTGCCAACTAACTTTGAAAGGAATGCAGTGTAGAGGTTAACTGTAATGCCTTGGCAAAATTTATTATATTAGGGAGTTTAGATGTAATCTTAAATATGTAAGAGTTCATAACAACAAATATAATAGAAATATCAATTGTTTATATCTGAGACCTGGAAAGTAGGAATGGCTATTGACAAAATAATGAATATAGTAAATATCATACTTAAGAGAAAAATAAATATTTTATATTTATAAAAGATAAAATGGTTAAGAGAGAAATAAAGATGAGAGAAGATAAAGATTTTAAGTTAGTTTCCCTAAATCTGGTACCAGTGGAAGATGAGAAAATAAAGGAGGATAGAAAATATATTTTCACCTTTTTATATAAAGATTTAAGTGGCTAACTTAGGACTTAGCTTAGGAAATTTATTGGAAAAAAGTAAATTTTAAAAGTTGAACTGACGCTGAATGAGATAGAGGGGTTAAAAATGAATGTAATCCGATCCAAATTGACTCTATTCGGATTTAGTATTTTCGGATTTGGGCTAGAGGGTTTTCGGATTGAAAATTTTCATGTTAGATTCAGATATATTCGAGTTGACACCAAAGGCGTAGCCAAGGCTGCGCTACACTGGGCTTCAGCCCAGTGTAGCCCAATAAATTCCTATATACCTATCACACTTGGTATTATTATTTCAGGGCTACATTGCACTACATCCCAATATAGCCCAGTCAATTTTTATATAGCAACCACCCCTGACAATATTATTTTAGGTCAATACTGGATAAGTCCTGCGTGAACATTGAGTGATGGAACAATTTAACTAAGATTTAGCCTAAGATGAGTGATGAAACTATTGAACTAAAATCTAGCACAGGGTAAGGGATGATCCTGACTACGCCATTGCCGGGGCGTAACAAAGTTTTCATTATAATTACTCTAATGTTAGAGATTGAAATAAGAAAAATTTTCCACTAGATAAATTTATATGTTTCATAAATAAAAACATTTTATAAATTCTATTCTATGATTTTTTTTTCAAAAAAAAAAAGAATTTATAAATTTATAATTCTTATACATAAATACATTTAGAATTTTAAAAATATAAAATTAAAGAGTCAAGCTTATACTATCTTGTTTTACTGAGAATTTTTTTAATGTTTACTCAGTTGCTCCTAATTCCTTGGTTTATAATTCTTGATATATAAATATGGTTTAACAATTTCCATTTTAAAAAATAAAAAAGAGTCCTAAGTGGTAAATGGTCA
This sequence comes from Kaempferia parviflora, assembly GCA_037177295.1. NCBI lineage: Eukaryota > Viridiplantae > Streptophyta > Magnoliopsida > Zingiberales > Zingiberaceae > Kaempferia > Kaempferia parviflora. Next base: position 2,332,387 of record JBAMIE010000068.1, read on the forward strand.
AACAGAAACATATTTATAAAGGATAGAAATTAAAAGCACCTCTCTTATTTTTAATTACTATTAAACAATCATTTACATTGAAAAATATTAAAATATAATTTTATTTTAACTAAGATCTAAATTATTCTAATGTTATACTTGAAATAAGTAATGTTTTGCACTAATATAAATAATTATATTTTTTTCCGTAAAATAACATTTTATAAATTTAATTCTATGATATTTTTTAAAAAATATAAATCCTAATTTCTTGTTTATAATTCATGATATATAAATATGATTTAAAATTTTTATTTTGAAACATAAAATTAAGAAGTTAAACTTATATTCTCTTATTCAAAGGGTCCAATTGAGTCTAAATTTCTAAATTGTTATGTTAGGCAGACAAATCAAAATTGATTGAATTTTACTTTATGAAATTCCGCATATGTTTTCATTGACATTACAAAAAAGAAAAAGGAAAATATATAAATATTTATGAGAATGACAATATGAAAATGAGGAGTCTCGATCGATAAGCTTGCAATTCGAGATAGAATAGTTGATATTACAGGATGAATAGATCAAAACTCAACTCCTCACAAGCTGAGCAATAGTTTAGATTTAGATAGTGCAAGCATTCATTTATATTGCAGTTAGGAACAAAGGATAAATTTTTGAGCCGAGACCGCATCACTTTTCAAGAGACAACCTGTATATATGAGCTTTGCAGTACTAATATGAAAATTTTAAAATAATTATTTTAAAAAATATGACCAATTGTAGCTCTGTATTGGAAAATATCAATACGTGAAATGACGACTTTGAAGCTCTAGGAAGTTGATAATGATATGGCGAAATCGAGCGAAAAAAGTAACACTATCTTGCACATTTATCAACTATGGAGTGTTATCTTAATATTTAAATGATGGATAATAGGATATGACATGCGAAGTAGTCATTTGATTGGTGGGTCTAACAGTCTTAATCAAATATGTATGATGGGTATTAATTTATTAAGGGTCTACATCTAAAGATTTATTTTGATTGAAAATACTTTCAGATTTTTATCCAGAGAAAAATAAAAACTATAATTAAGTTTACAATAATTCTAAGCAGTGGATTCAATTAAACTTACGATAAATTCAAAAAAAAAAAAAAAAAATTAAAAACATTATTTTTCCTAAAATATGAGTTATGTATTCTGAAGACCTAAATACAAAGCTATTTAAACGCCACCCTACCATTAGATTGCGTCAAATCTCTTCCTCTTCCTTCTTTGATTTTCTGTGCCAGTTTTGTTGATGATTTTGATTCTGCTTCAGTACGTTCTACCACCCTCCTTCGTAATCTGTTTGAAAGTTTATTTAAAAAAAATAGTTATTTTGGTTTAATCCATTTTAAATAATAAAAATTTCAAAAAATATTAAGTTTTTTAAAATTTTTTATTAAGCATTAAGTTTTTTATTTAAAAGTTTTAATTTGTTGTTATAATTCAGTTACATTGAATTAATCGATTTTGTATTAGCTAATTCGGTTACCAATTGAATTAATTGATTTTGTCTCAGTTCGGTTTGATCAGTTTTAATGATAAAATTTATTCAATTAGGTTGGTTTAAAAAAAATCAATTAGGTCTATTTCAGATAGCTCAATTTGGTAGGTTCAGTTTCAACCGAATGCGCAGTCCTGGGTACCAAGATGCCCTTCTTTAACTTGCATGACCCACATTTTGCCCATCGATTATAGTGCAATATTTCTTTTGTTAAAAATCATAATCTTAGATTGAGCATTCGATTAAAACTAAACTAGTCAAATCAAACTATTTGAAATTGAACAAATCGATCTTTTTTTGGACCAATGGAACCAACTGAATTTTACTATTAAAACTGAACTAATTGAACCACTACAAAATTATAATGATCAAAGGACAATGTTTGTTTGGCCTTTGAGAAACTATAATATTATTGTTTAAATTTCTGTTATCTTTGAGTAAAATAATTTTTGAATATCTTGTTCTTAGTGTTTGTCTGCACTTCTAGAATTTTTTTAGTAGTAGAGGAATTAATTAGTTATTCTTTCATGGTCATTGTTAGATTTTTTAGAATTTCTTTAGTAGTAGAGAAATTGATTAGTTTTTCACTGTATCTTTCATGGTCATTGTTATATTTTAATATTGGCACTAGTTATAAACATCACCTTGTAAAATAAACACTAGGCTAGTTGTCTTTCCATTTAACATTTCTATTTCTTAGTTGTCTTTAACATAAAAAAAAGGTATAATATAGCAAAAGAATATATAGAATAGAATTAATACGTGATAATATTTGGAAAAGTTGGATCACAAGACATACCAAGACATACCACCTGATAATGTTTTGCCACTAAACAATTACATAATATTACAAAGTTTTAAGAGTTATACAAACTCATTTCAAAACAAAGGTTTCAAAACTTAAGTGACTACATTAAAAACTACATTTGAAAATTAGAGTATCATATCATCCAACAACCGTATTAGAAAACTTCATTTTACATTTTGAGTAGCATTGCTTCTTTAAGCATTCTTTAATATTAATCCAACCAAAATGGGTATAATGACGGAGCCAAAGAAACACCTCTTCTTCTCAAGAGTCAATTTCCCGATTAATTTTGTTATTTTTAGGTTATATGACAAAGGAATGACAACCATGTCTTCAAAATATTTGATATTTTGTTCCATCGATAACTCAATCTAATTCTTCCTTTGAACACAAAAAGATAATCAACAACGAGCATATATAATAATTAAAATATATATGTGTGTTGTTATTATATTGTATACAATATTTACAAGGATGACGGTTAAGATAAACTATTGTGAAAGTTTAGAATAAAGTTAAATATAAAACTATGACTAATTCTTACTATATTTAAACCTATCCCTATCTAGGATAGAGTATTCAATTAAAATCGAACTAAACTGAATTAATCTAAACTATTTTTTTTTTCAAACTAACTAAACCAATCTAATTTTCTTATAAAAACAAAACTAATAAAATATTGGTTAATTCAGTCGAAAATTAAATTAACTAAATTTATAATAGATTTAGCGATTTGTTAGAGATTTATAGGTTTACCTATTTAGGTATTTATATAACTATTCTTGGTTTAACCTAATATGAAAGTTTAAAATCAAACTAAAACTAAAATAATCGAAAAAAATTGAAATTCCAAACTAACAGAACTAATTTTTTATATTTGGTTGATTTAGTCAGTTTGTTCATTTTTAACTGATTTTTTTCACCTCTATCCCTATCTAACTCAAATAACTAACAGAAATCATGCACTATAATATAGTGAGTAGTTGATCAAATTATATCGGCACAATTTATAAATGAGATTTTTTACTTTGAAGATTTGTGGGGAGATTATTGAAATATAAAGTAACCCTGATGATTTATAGATAATTACTGATTATGCAAACTATCCACAAAGAGATAGGCCACATTTGGGCATGCATCACAAATGAGGCGTATAATAGAGTATATTTTCTCTAAGAGTGCTATAGCAGAGTATATTTTCACTATAAGAAATCTACTTTAAAATGTCTAGAGCATATTAAATTTTCACTATAAGAAATTGAAAACCCAACATCATGCATATACATACAAAAATGAGGTGAAAATTTATTACCACAACTACAATAAAATGGGAGCTAAAACCACGGGTGGACATTGCTAGCTCTGAGAGCCCAGATCCAAACCCCACATTGTCACTCCCATAGAGGTTGACCCGTTCATCTCCATCTTTTGGGCAAGCATATTGCTTCCACTTCTAACTTCGCCATAGGGGTGCTGAATTGCCCAATTTTGGCCCTCCACTTTGTGATATTTTTTAGATACCTCGATGTCTCTGTTGCTGCTTTGATGATGACCTTGAGGGAGGCGATCAACCTCTTGAATGCCAGGTCATACTTGTTGGAGTTTGTGGGGAGATACTATATTTTGTAGAGGAGACTCAGAGAGCACACCAGGAATAGGTGGAATCAGTGATAGAAACAACCAACAGTTTGATAGAAGCATGAGTAATAAGGGACACGAAGGCAAAGGAAGAGAGGCGTAAGAAGACAAGGGCATATAGCATAGGAATTAACTGGGCAATGAACGTAACTTGGAGGAAGCGGAAAAAGAACCGACAAATGAGCCTAAAGAACCAGTAAATGAGGTCAGATACAATCTCGAGCTACCAGTCAATAAACAAGACCAAAACTTAGTCAACAAGTCATGACCATGTCAACCTAACCATTACCCTGCCATCCACCTATCATATCGTATTTTCGGTAACAGTATCAGTATAAGATTTATTATTTTAGCATAATATATTGTATCGATATAGAAATTTTAATATAAACGGTATGAAATTTATAAC
>JBAMIE010000068.1:2371812-2385224 GCA_037177295.1 Kaempferia parviflora
TCGACTATATGTTGAGTCTTGAATTTTCAAATATGCTCTCCAATTGGATTGAGAACAACCTGAACATTGCCGGTGAACATGTAGATCTTAAGGCTTGCATAGATACGTTTCAAAATGTACCATATTGCTAAATGTACCAAAATATTTATTAATAAAATAATTTTATTTATAATACTGTGTGATTATTTTATATTTTAATTCTAAGGGTAAAATGAGAATTTTGATTGATTTCCATTGCCAAATTTATGTCAAACCAAGCAATATTAATGGGAATGATATCCAATCCAGTATTCATACCAAGCACCATCAATTCAGCAATCATTCCTATTGTTATTAACTCCTCAATCAAAACTCATTATCATTCCCATTGCCAAATTTATACCAAGCGCCCCCTAAAATAGTTCTTCTCCATGTGTTTCTTTCTTTGATAAAGAATAAAATAGTAAAATAATTCTGATAGATTCTAAATTAAAAAATTTAATTTAGTTCTGTTATTTACTAATTTATTCCATAGAAAATAACTTTAAAGATTAATTTAATTATATTTATTTAATATTTTTTTTTATAATTTATTAGGTGTCCCATATTCCCATACTCCCATGTAATGTATAATTATCGGTATAATTAAAAAAACTATAACGACAAAATTATTTTAAGGGAAAAAAAACAGCACAACTACGTGACTTTCTAATTTTTTAGGATCTAAGAATGAAGTCGTAATTTTAGTGAATTAACAGGTAATTATGAATGATTAATTTAAGAATATTGAATTGATAGACGGTTTACTACGAGCACCTTTTATATTATCTTAATAATAAATAAAAGCTTATATGAGTTAAACTATCACCTCATAATTAATGAGCTTAAGCCAACTAAAAAAATATAAATATTATTAAGAATATTTAATAAATTAATGAGTTTGTGTTTCGACCATCGTTCATCGATATTCTCGGATGTTTGACCTCCGGTTTGGCTCGACCCGGTCAATATACGATTTGGATTCTGATAACACTCGCAAATCACGTGCGTGCGTCGAAGGCCCAACATCCACAGAACATTGCTAGACATCGTTGGAATCGCCTACTTTCTTCCTCTCCTCCCTTCGACCGTGTCCCATCAGGCGACGACGAAGCTCTAGGGCGAATCATCCATCGCCGGAGAAGAATTCACCTTCAATGACGCTCGGTGGTTCCGGTGGATCCAGCGTTGTCGGTGAGTCCTCCACTCATCTATTCTAATTTAGACAATTAGGTATTTTACTCTGACTAAACGGTCAAACTTTTGCTGGGAACTCCTCATCGATGGGTTTTCTGGGAACAAGATCGTAGGATCTGGTTTAGGAATTGATGATCGGCACGATTGTTTCTCCTTGTGGATCTCTTGTAGTTTTTTAGCCTTTTGGCAGATTTTTCAACCTCAATATCGACCTCAGGGTGCTGTGCTATCCGGTTGAGAGAAGCCCTGACGTTGCTAACAATTGTTAAGTGTAATTAGTCATGTTAGATCTGTTTAGAGAGGGATCTATCAACTCTTTCAAGTATCCTATTCAAAGTATGTTCTATGCACTCCTTATTTTAGACTCATTTGTTCTTTCAAAGAAGTAATCTTGATCGCTGTTGTCGAGTTGGTAAAGAGACTCCCTTTTTTATTATGTCTGCCTATGGTCTTGCTCATACTTCCTGTTCCACTGAAAAGAAGTATGCTTCCCACTTCTCTATTTTAAAGCCTTTTGCTCAAATTGCCAAAAAATCATACTCTGATTAATCTTTTGCCTTACACCAGCATCAACAAATTGAAGTTTCTTTGTGAAACTGACAGTTCTATTATTTATCAGGAATTAGTGGAGCCACAGAGATATTGATTACTTCTCATGGTGCTTCTGTTGTTGTAGAAGAACCCATCTCGACCTATGAGTGTCTTTGTTACTCCCTTTATTCTCTACTTCCTCTTTCCTCTGTTTCGATTATCTCCTCAGGTCACCTACCTTTGGCCGATTGTTTCTTTATTATGTAAAGTTGTATACCAGGAGGAGCCAATAAACATTCAGACACCAATCTGATAACAATTTAGACCCGATGACAAACCACTGTTGACTAAGACATTCTCTTGTACTGAACTGTTCCATCTCGTATCTATTTGAATCCTAAAACTCTTATATTATGAGATTTTGTACAACTTTGGTTTCTTGGTAAAGGAGGTCAGCTCAATGCACCACTATGATGCTATCTAGGTTATTGCCAATGCTAGCATTCCTTGATTGATGTTATCTGGAAATTTGTTTCTTTTTTTTTCACTCTGAAATGTTGCATAATTTATTAATTTCTCTGTTCATGGCGGATTAACATTTTCTCAGCAGAGTTGGTAACTTTTGCTAAACAATGTTAACATGTGCTTCAGTAGTGGCATATTGATACAGATTCTTTTCTTATGCCTTTTTTCCCCTTCTCTAGTGAATACAATCATTCAGTTTGGTCACTCATCAAATGCCATAATCTTACCTTCATTTACTTCTCTTGCAGTTCCTCGGAACTTCCGATTGCTGGAAGAGCTCGAACGAGGAGAAAAGGGCATAGGAGATGGAACTGTGAGCTATGGTATGGACGACGGAGATGACATTTATATGCGATCTTGGACTGGAACAATAATCGGTCCTCATAATGTAAGATATTTTAGTTTAACACCTTGCCATATTTGGGCCATCATGGTTTATTCTGCTAGCACTCTCACAGACTGTCCACGAGGGCCGCATCTATCAACTCAAGTTGTTCTGTGATAAAGACTATCCTGAGAAACCGCCTAGTGTCCGATTCCATTCACGCGTCAACATGACTTGTGTCAATCCTGACACTGGAGTGGTAATCAATATCTGTTCAAAGAGTGATATTTTCATGGTGGTCCAATAATTTGATCTGCCCTGATGATTGATCAATAAAAACAGGTTGATCCAAGGAAATTTGCAGTTCTAGGGAACTGGCAAAGGGACTACACGATGGAATATATCTTGACACAACTCAAGAAGGAAATGGCTACATCACACAATCGCAAACTGGTTCAGCCTCCAGAGGGCACCTGCTTCTGAGACAATGAATTTCAAGCACGACAATGCTAGTTCGAAGGTGACTATCAGTGTTTCGATTAATCATTGAACTGAAGCTTTTCATTGGGTGTTGCATAATGAACTTTCGATATATATGTCAGTGTAGAGTGTGTTGTAAAAGTTGACTGCAACGAATTGTTGTAATCATATCATCAAACTCGTTGTTTTGTTGACCTCTTCTTATGTGAAAATCTATTATCTTTGCATTGTTGGTCAGCTTCTCAGACTTCTGTTGGCATAAGGTGGGTTTGGATGATAGGAACAACTATTTCATTAAACTTGGAACGGAACAAGTTCACAAGGAATAACTATTTCTCATTCTATTCCACTTTTTCTAGTTTATGCCTGAAATACTTTATATTCTTACTTGATTCAGTCCTTGAAATAATATATATTATGAACATAGTCTGACCTTCTGGGCCAGACAATCTAGTTGAGTTGAGAAGGGCAAGCAATTAGAATGGACCAATTTGGTTGGATGTGTCCATTGAGTTCGCGAGTTTGCTGAATTGAGTGTGTTGGATGGGCCGAAAAGTTTTGCGGGCAGATCACTCAGGTTGGTTGGTCTTGATGGGCAAAGCCAGACCGAAAAGGAGAACCATAGGTTGGTTGTTGGTTGGTCTGATCAGGTAAGAAAGGTAATGGGTCGCATCACACTTAGACACATCACATTGTTACTAATTGTCTATTCCTTTTTAACATTCACTTGTTCCCATCCTTCCTATTCAATTCCTTTACATTCTATTTCCCTAGAAATGGACATTCCATCCATTTCTTGTCGAGTAATTGATTGCATAAGGCTCCATCAGAGCTTTCGTGACACCTTATGATGGTTAACTTAGGACACAGCACATGCTATCCCTTTATGTCCTTGACCATGCTTGGCAAAGCACAGTGTCAGATTCCGACAGCAACTGTTTAACCTGAACAATGATCCATTCTTGGAGTTGCTTCTCATAACATTCCCTGAGCTTGAAAAACTTGGATCGCACAGATGCATGCATCACTGTTCTCTATCCTTGTTAGTAGGTAAGGTTTTGTGATCAGCACTAAAGATAAGAATCCATTATGAGTTTGGGTTTTTCATGTGTTCGTCCTGCTCTCTCCAGCTGCCATTGGCACTGGGGGTGTTTTGTCGATTCATTAGCGATAGGGATGGGGACGAAGGATGACTGTGATATGGGCATTGGTGAAAGTTTGTAACTAGTCGCCCGCGTTTTAATGGGAATGGCCGTAAAGATCCTAATACACACAAGCTACTTAAAGTACTGAAGGTCCTCTTAACTAACTTCACATAGTCGGCCCCTAGAGTAAGGAGGTAAATCAGAAAGTTATAGTTAATCAATGTGGGGAGGACATTTTTCTCGGTTTCGCTGAGCTATTTACTGATGACAATGTCCCATGTGTACGTTGCATTTACTCCAAAGAATACAATCTATTGCAATTAATTGTGGCAATTAGAATGAGTATTATTTGAAATAAAGAAGAATTAATAAAAGTGGGGTATTTTAGGCAAGAAGGTGGTTGTAGTTTTAAAGCTCAAGAAAATGAGCTTGAAAGTTGCTCGTGAGAAGCATCACACGTGGATGTCGATAAGTCATGTGAGAAACACGACAATTAGGTTATAGTTTAAATTAGGTTAAACTTCATTGCTCTTGATTTATCCTACCGAATTTAGATTTGAGGATATAGATATGTTAAGAGGCTTTTCGGGAGTACTTTGATTTTAATTTGAAGGTCCATTAGTCAACGTCAAACGAAATTAGCTGATGAATCTATACTATTTGAAATTTTAAAAGTTTGATATTGTTCAGATCAGGAGTCTTGAGAATCTATTATTGATGTCAGTTAATTGATATCATTGTTTGATGTCTTACAATAAATTTAAAAATTTATTGTTCTTAATTTATACTCAGATATGAAGACATTATAGATATATTAAGGAGACTTATTGAACTACACTAGTTTTTATTAATTTTAGTTTAAAGTGATTTAAAATTTTTTAGATTCATCAGTTAATTTTAGATGAAACTGGCTGATAAACCTGTACCATTTAAAAATTTAAAAGCTTCTCATTAATGATGTTGATTATGTCTATCATTATGCTAGATTTTATTATGATCTTGTAATAAATTTTATCAAATTTTTTATAAATTTAAAAAATTACTATTTTCAATTCATTTCAAATTAGAATTAATATATTTCTTGAAACCTTCTTAATCTATTCCCGCCCGTATATCTAAATTCTATGACGTAAATTAAAAATAGTGAAGTTTTAAATGAATAAGTAAAAATTTTAGAAGAGGAAAAACTTTTGAAAGCAAGAGGGGGTATAACAGAAATACACTGTTTAATTTTGGTATTATAAAAGTTGGGTGGCATGAGTGCAGATCCTGGTCCACTTTTCTATAGTTTCTTCCTGGTTAATATTACGAGGATCGTTAGATCAAATTAGAAGGGACTAATATATGGATCCATGATCTGATCCAATAATTCTCGTGATGTGAACTAGGAATGGACCATAGAAAAGTGAACTAAAGGATCTCAACTGACGTGCGTGTGCAGTTGAGCAAAATGCTGTTCTTTTACTCTGAAATTTTAATTCATAATTTCAATCAAACATCTCGTTCCATATCATTTTAACAATTTGACCCTTGCCATATTTTAACAATTTGACCCGTTCCTTTGTGACGGTATGATGATTAAAACATGAAAAATTATTATATGAAATTAAGAGGTCAAAACTTAACACATTTGAGTATGTCTCCTTTATGCCTTAATTATTTGCACTAATGGCTAGTAATCATCCGTAATTTATCTTTTCCGTATTAGCTTAGGGACGGATTAGTGAGAGTGTTGGGATAAAGGAATCACTTTTTATCACATTTTAACAATTTGGCCTTCTTAATTCTGAATCCATAATAACGAGGTTCACATTTATGTCGTTATTTTAACAATCTGACCCTTCTAAATACTCACAATTCAACAAATTAATCCCACGAAATCGAATTACAGACGTCATTTCCCGGCGATCGCCGAGGCGAGGAGGGAGCGGAAGGCGACCTCGTCGCAGGGGACCGTAAGCCCATCGCGGTGTTCGAAGCCGAATTCCTCCTCCGCCAACAGGAGCAGCCTCTGGAACTCAGGGTGCTCCAGAGAGGCGATGGGCACGACGAAGCGACTCCGGCGCTGCTCCCCCACTACGTACACCGCGAAGTGGCCCTTAGGCACGTCCGCTGGCGGCCGCCGCCGCTCCTCCTCCTCCTCCATATCCCGCCCCTTCAAGCTTGAGCACCGCCTCAGTATCTGCTTCAGCACCGGGCTGCTTTGAATCATCTTGCTCTGCTTCCTCGTTCCCATTGATGAAGCAGAGGAAGCGCGAGCAGAGCAGAAGAAGCAGAGGAAACAGAGCAAGTTTGTATGCTTTGGGATGGAGAGTTGGGTGGGGGGTTTTATTTATGGATGCAATAAGGTGGAGTTGGATTCAAAAATAAAATAAATAATGATGTGGAGGAATGGTAGAGCCTCTACATGTCCTTCCGATATTATCAAGAATACCTGACTGACCGAGATGATTATTTGGCCAATCGGGAGGAGGATCGACTGGCCGTCGCACCCAGTGAACCGGGGTTAATGCATCAAGGCTCAACTGATCAGGACGGGGATCACCCGTCTGACCGGGACGACACTAGCGGGATAAGTGTTAATGCCCAAGTGATCTGCCGACCGAGATTGTAATAATGTCGTCACTTGGATGTCTCATGTCCTTCATGATTACACTCGAGTAGCCATACCCTAACCTGGACTTATGACAATGTTCAGAACATCCTAAGCGGTTATACCTTTGTTGATATATAAGACTTTATCAGACCGATAAAATCATTAATACATATGACCTTCAATAGGCCGAAGATAAGGGGTTAGGGACATTAATGATCAGCAGATATTGAAGATAATTGTCGTATGTATTAATGATAAGACAATAATAACCATTAAAATAAGGGAAGGAGAAAAGACAAATATATTTTATAAGGGGAAAACACAAATATATTTAATAAGGGAAAATAGAACATTACTTCTGTACTTATTACAACTCCATTGAATGTACAAAAGTCAAGGTACATGCTATTTGAACTGCAAGATTACAAAAATAGTCTCATATTGAAAATATATGGGAAAGATTATGAGTTTATAAGAGTTTAAGTATCTCCACAATGATATGATATTATCCACTTTAGGTCTAAGCCATCATGGTTTGACTTTTAGGCTCTACCCAAAATGTCTCATACCAATGGAAATATCTTTTTCTTATAAACCCATGTGTTTTTCAATATGAGACTATGTTTGCAACCTTACAACCCTAATAATCCCCCTCAACAAAGGATCACGCCCCCTCTTAAACGGAAAGTCTATCCATTTGACGTCTTATACTTGACCCACCAGGACTTCTTGTCCCTCGGTCCAACCGACCCACTAAGACTTCATGTCCCTCGGTCCAACCAATCTACTAAGACTTCCTTGCCTAACCGCAACTAGGACTGTCTGGTTAGACTTTCGATTGGATCATGACTCTTATGCACAGTCGATGGTTAGTCCTTCTGGCAGTCCAGGTTCTGATACTAATTATTGGGTCCAAAAGAAATTTAGATATATCCATAATGAGAGATTAGGTCCAAAGTGGACAATATCATATCATTGTGGAGATATCTAACCTCTTTTGGATCCAACACAAACATCTTCTATTTACAATTAAATGCAATTAAACAAGGGAAGATAGAACGCCGAAAAAAATATAAAATGATACGTTAAAAATAAAACAAGTTAACATTATATCTTCAAATTCTTCTTATTCTAATTCCTCTGTCTTTAACTTGAGCATCTGAGTGTAAACGTCAAGTCACCCCTCAGCGTTCATGTTTATAAATATTCCTAGTGACTATGATCCCTTATCTTCTTGTCAAAGTTTGACCCAACTCACCAAAACAAAATCAATACCAAATGTACTGATTTCTAGAAACCAGTAGCAAGAAACCAGTAGCAAGATGGTTGATGCAAGTGGTACCGACACTACCTTGGTACTGGAGTTGATCATTTTTATACTTTAGAATGTTTAAGCATTGCCATTGGCTTTAATTAAATTGGTCCTGAGAGTAGCCAAACTTCTTTGCTAAAGGGTGGTTCTCCACCTCCTTGCAAGGAACATCACGTAAGAACCATCATATGTTGCCCATTAAAGAAGTCTTTGTGCTACCTCCATTCCCAATCTCTTTTGCCTCTTTGACTATGACATGATTCCATATAATGTCTTCAAATCATTGATCACATAAAAGCACATGATATTATGATACGTTTAAACTTTGAGAGTGCACAACATCGACGTATAGAAAAAATGTATAATATATTATAGATAGATCCATTAAAGTTCATAATTTTTACTACAATATTGGAGGGTATTTTTTTGGCATTTAAGATGATGACGTAATAAACACGTGACTACTAGGGGACTTGGGTTGTGCTCCTAATGGGCCGAGAGATTTATTTCTGGAGGCCTAATAAGCTTTGGAGGCCCAACTATCTATATATAAACTATCGAGTCCAACCCTAGATTCGTTTGATTTCTGGTGCGCGGGACAGAGACAGGGCAACGCGACGGCGGACAGGGTGAGGTAGGAGAACGAGTTCTCTTCTGAATCGTCTCCCCTGTATGAATTCCATTCCTTATCTGACACTTTTGCTCATTGATCCGTTTGAATTTTGTCGGTATAAGTTCGTTTTAAACTTGAATCGATGGAGACGGCGGCGGCGGCGGCGTATGGAGCAATGAAGCGGACTAAGATAGGGCTGGAACAGCCCCAGGAGGAGCTGCACCGCATCCGGATTACTCTGTCCTCCAAGAACGTGAAGAATCTAGAGAAGGGTGAGGCGATGTTTGATCTGGCTAAACGGTTAACACTTATGTTTTGCTGCATGTTTCTCGACTTTGATCGTGTTTTTGTCTGTTCAGTGTGCGCGGATCTTGTAAAGGGAGCGAAGGACAAGGGGCTGAATGTGAAGGGGCCTGTGAGAATGCCCACTAAGGTTCTTCACATCACCACCAGGAAATCTCCTTGTGGCGAAGGTATTATGATCTCTCTTCTGGTGTATGATTGTAAAAGTAGTCGACATGTATACTAATATTTTAATGTTAGGGCCTTAATTAGTTATTAATTATGTGTCATATGACTTGAAGTAGTATGTATTGTAAAAGTAGTCAATTTGTCTTGGGCACATTCAGTACAACATAAGGTATAAGTAACCCATTGCAAGGTACGAGTTTCTCATTGCTAGTAGTATTGCAATTGATCACAAGTTTAAAAGTAGGCAGTAATAAAAGTTTAGTAATATAGGTAGCAATTATACATTATCGGTACAATAGGCATCTGGATGATCAAGGTAGTTTGATATTGAGTTTCTCGAAGATTTTTTCAATAAATCAAGCTGTTTATAACTTATGCATGGTTCCATATCTTTGGTTAGCTCTACTAAGTGTCCTTTGATATAACAACTACAGGTTTGGGTATAACTTTTAAATTTTCTAAACTAATTTTCTTTTTGGTTGAGTCTGATTGATTGAGCTTGGAAGAGATTTATATAAGTTCAGTAGTGGCAAGTGAAATATCAAGTAAAATTTACCAAGTGTTGATAAATATAGTGCTAAGTGTATGGTGCGGGTAGCACCTGGTTTTAGATGTGCAGCAACAAAGGGTGCCAACTAGATCTTTTTGGTTGACAATTGATTTTGTGGTTGAATGAAAGTTAGGGAATGAGTTGCAGTGTCTTTGATGGTCTCTATTTGAAGGAAGGTGGTTGCTTTGTTGTTGAGGCCTGAGGTAGCAAGGTGGTTCTGCTGTGCAGAACTACCAAAGCGTCGAAGCTTGTTTGTGGTAACCAAATAAGATGAGTTGGAGCAAGTCTCTCAACCTCAAACCAATGCCCACCAACCAAGACCAGGTAACAGCAGCATCATATGGCAAGATAGCTGTTCTTACGGAGATCGTGTGTTGATATTGGTGAGGAAATCAGTAGACACTGGTTCTAATGTGTAGGAGATAATGTTAAAATTACCTCTCTATTTTTGCATGTTTCTAAATGAAGTCTCAATAAACATCAGTTGTTTGCATTTCTTTCCTTTTCTCTTATTTCTCTCCCAAGTAAATAGGTCAATATGGAATTTGATATGGAATGCTAAATCAGAATTCCATGTTGAACTTGTTCTTGTAGGAACAAACACATGGGATCGGTTTGAGCTCCGGATACACAAGAGGGTTATTGATCTCCTCAGCTCTCCTGAGGTTGTGAAGCAGATCACCTCGATCACGATTGAACCTGGTGTGGAGGTTGAAGTGACAATTGCAGAGTCATAAAAAGCTTAATAGATATGTACTGCTATTCGCTATTTTCTAGCATCTCCAAGTGTTTCGCAAATTCTGTAGTTAAATCAGGTATAAGTTTATTACTGTTTAAGATATTAGGTCTGTCTCTGTTTTCTTGAAAAATTAGTATGACCCTAAATTATGTACGTTTTTCTCTTCTTTACTGCGTTCCGTAAGAATAGTTCTTGTATTCTTTGTCAACGATGGAGAACGAGTCATAATTAACGATTTCTTTAAAAGCATAGAACACTCGTTGCCGTATTGGAAACTTTGATTTTAAATAGTGTTTTTTTCTTCAACTACTCGGCTAGAGTTGGGTTCTTAAATTCAATTTTTAAAAAATATTTATTTCCATTTTTTTTGTAAGAAATATATAGAAGTTGTAAAACAGAGGAGCCATTCAATATGAATGAGACATTTTACATTAGTTAAAAAAATGATTCAAAATTTATTAGAATAAATACTCACATAAACTTAATCCGTCTGGGCAAAAACTGAATAAACAAGTTAAACCGAACTTTAAGATGTAAGCTTATTTGATAAAGTAACTTAGTTAAACCGAACTGAGTTTAAAATAAATTAAACCTTTAAATGATTATTCAAGTTTGACTTGATTTATTTTTTATAAGCTTGAGTTTGTTTGAAGCTTAGCTTGAGTTTGATTTGTTTAAATATTATCGAGCTCTCAATTCAAAAAAATGTGGAACTGCCACATTAGCGGCCCCCCTAGAGCCGGCTCCACGGATATGGAGGGAGGTAAATGTAGGTATACAGGTGAGAGACGTATGACGGGGACTACGACAGGTAGTGACACCATGATGATCGATCCCTGCCCAATCCGGACACACTACCATGACCCCACATCTGCGATACACCCTGGGGGCATTCAATTTAAGTTTGTTTGATTATTTGAAACTTTTATTTGTTTGATTATTTGAAATTTTTGTTTGTTTAATTGGTTATTGAGCTTGATAATTCAAACTTATTATTTATTTAGTATGTTGATAAAAATTTTATTAATAAACATAGTTCACGAACGTTAACGAGTTGAACACATATGTGTTCAAGCTTGTTTGTTTAATTTAATGAGCTGTTCAAGTCTGTTTATTTAAGTGATCTTGTGTATATTAAATGAACATAAATAAATTCTTACCAAACCAAATACCAAATTTGTTCATCGCCGTGTGATTCATTTACGGCCTACTAATCACAGGTAATCAAAGTAAATAGAGCATATAATTAGTCTTTTATGATTTTTTTTTTTCTTTGAAAGGACAATTCGGTGCCAAACTGTAAACAACCACTTGCTGCTGAAAATGGATGTTCTTTCGGTGACATCAAGGCTGACATCCATCTGTTTAACAACGGTTCATGGTTCATGAGAAGAGAAGAGAAGAGAAGAGAGAGAGAGAGTGGAGAGGGGTACTACGAATTGGTCCGCTCACCTGCGGATCATGGCCGTCGCCGAGACCGCAAACGGCGTTGATCTAGCCGCCTATTCGGCACCGTCCGCCGGCGATCTCGACGGAAAGGAAGCGCTGGACTCCAATAAGTTCAAGGATCTCGCTCCCGACGCCACAGTCGTCGCCGTCAGCGATTCTCTCCCCTTCCTCCGCCCTCACGTCGACCCTAATGGCTTCCTCTTCGAGGATAAGCAGCTGCACCGCGTCTCCGATCAAGGGCGGCCCGCGGCGGCGCAACGATCCCAGGGAGCGGAGCAGGAGATGAGGGATCTGGAGGAGCTCCTGTCGAAGTTGAATCCGATGGCGGAGGAGTTCGTTCCGCCGTCGATTACCGGCGGCGGAGTGCCAGCGCCTCCCTACGGAGGCTTTGCCGTCGGGTTTGGTGGTGGGTTCTATGGGGGTGGATTTGGGGCGAGCCTTTCTTTGGGGAATGACGGCTTCGATGGAGTTGGTGGATGGAGGGTAAAGGTTTTGCCTGTGTTATGTTATTCTATTGCTCTCTTATTTGGTTTGATTTGTTTGATTAGAAGAAGAACGGATACGGTCAGGGGAAGCGTCGGATGAATAACCGGACTAGTCAAGCACAGAGAGATGAGGTGATCAGAAGGACTGTCTACGTTGCAGATATAGATCAACAGGTGAAGAAAAACTATAAAACATCCTTCCTGTCTACGTTGGCTCTGCGATTGCGATGGCAATTCTTGGACTATGTTATTTTTGAACTAGGACTTATTTCCCATTTTACTGTATCCTCTTCTTTTCTCTGCTATGCTGCTTTTGTTATATTTTATTTGGCAGGATGACTTTTGGTTATTGTAGGTTTCATATAGAGTTCCACAGAGATTGAATTAAATAGGTGATTCTGTAATTGGGTTATGTGGCTATAGATTTTGGCTTGTGCAAGTGTAATTTGTAGGCAAATATTTCTTTTATATTTTGAAAGAGAAAAAAAAACATATTCACCAAATCTCTTTAATCACAAGGGCGCACAAGAACTAGTTGAAATGGGCTTGAGATGTTTGGCGATCTGAGAAAAGAAAAATTCATGCACTGCAAAGAATTTGACGGAAGCTATAATTAGGAATCTTTCTGACAGAGATGAAGTGCATTTTGGAGTGTGCTATAATTTGGTGAATCTAGCTTTTTTTCTTACCTTTGGTTAGAAACTTGATCCAAAGATGTTTGGATGTGACAATGACTTCAAACTTCATGTTATCCATACAGGTTTAATGTGGGCGTCTGATAACTAGCTTCAAGAATTTGATTCAAGTTTTAAATAGATTAAGATTCAGTAAGGCATCTCGCCCAGTGGTTCTAGAATCTAGAAAACCAATAAGATAGACACACACCATTCTTAATTTTCAAGGGTGTTACATATTAGGGTTTCGTTATGAATCCTTGGCTTTGTTGCTTCTAACAAATTCGAATGTTTTTTCAGCT
>JBAMIE010000068.1:2459027-2481516 GCA_037177295.1 Kaempferia parviflora
TCAATATTTTTTTTACTCCGGGAGTACTTCAATTCTTTTAGTTTTAATTTTTTTAGTTTGAACAATATAACCCAACTCTAAATCCTAAAATTAAAATCTAATTACTTTAACCTCGAAGCTAAAAAAAATTAAAAAAAACTAAAAAAAATATTAGACGTCTTAAATATATATCTTATAAGCACCTAATTTTTTTTTTAACTTGAATATTATAACTTAATCCTTAAAACCGACTGTAAAAGTAAAAATCTAATTTTCTTAACCCCGAGTTAAAAAAATAAATTAAAAAAAAAATATTATTTGATACCCTAAATATATATCTCGTGAGCACCTAATTTTTTTTTTTAATTTATTTTTTTTATTTTGAATACTATAATACAACCCCTAAATCGTAAAGGTAAAATCTAATTGTCTTAACCCCGAAGCTAAAAAAAATTACTATTAGTCACCCTAAATATATACCCCGTAAACCTAATTTTTTTTAGTTTTAATTTTTTTTTTTTAAACTTGAACACTATAACTCAACCCTTAAACCCTAAAGGTAAAATCTAATTGTCTTAACTCATAGCTAAAAAAATAAGCAAAAAATACTATTAAATACTATAAATATATACCCTGTGAACATCTAATTTTTTTAGTTTATTTTTTTTAACTTGAACACTATAACCCAACCCCTAAACCCTAAGGGTAAAACTTAATTGGCTTAACCCTGGAGCTAAAAAAAAAATAATGCTCTACTAGCTAGAATGAATTTAGGAGTGGCAAAAGAGTCTGTAGCAAAATGTTCACATCACACACACACATATATATTGAGCCCTCCCCATAGGCCCTGGGTGAAAGCCCTGGTGGCCTTGCACCAGAGCCCACCCTGACAACCCATGAGGGATGAGGGATTGGATTTGAATAGATATTTAAATATTTATTTATATTTTCATGAATGTCAAACCTATATTAAAACTTACACTTTCAAAACCTGCTTCAGTTGTTTATCATTCATACATAGTGAAATTCGAGTGTCTTTTGATACGTGAACAACTCCGACCACATCTGTCACCAAATCCTCCTCGATAGTTGATTGATACACATGTTCTTACATCTCCTCTTCTAAGCCCCATAATATTAGTTAGTGTTGATGGTTAATACGTGAGATGTTATCACCAAAATACTAGTTAGTGCAAGGCATTTGATCCATATCTGCTTGTGTTGTGTCAGTCAACTGGGTTTGAGCCTCAGCTCGATCAATTTTAACATGAATAGATGTAATATTCAAACATGTAGGCGTCTAATTGCAGTGATCTTCGGGGATTTGTATTTTGGTGAAAGCGGAGGGCTAACTGGCTAAATTGCAAGCTAAAATTTGCCAATGGAGAGAGAGGAGGAAGATGAAATGCAACTCCTTTTTTGGTAAAATTTGTCGGTAGCTGTCGTTCATTTCCTTCTTGGCTCTTTTCGTCGTCCCTAATCGACGAGCTCAGTATAAAAATGGAGGCTTTCTCAGGCGGCACTGCCAGTGCCAGCGTTGGCATTACCGCAAGAAGAGGTTTTGGAGGAGGAGGAAGAAGAAGAAGAACTGCCGGTAAAGAACCCGTGACTGCCCTGCAGCTTGATTTTGAGAGGCTGACGATGAAGAGATACAGGAGCAGCGAGGTGTGGGATTTCGAGATGGCGTCTCCGGAGAGCAGGGGCAGCGCCGACGTCATCCTCGGCCTCGACGGAAGCGCCTCCGACACCGTCTGCGTCTGCATATCCGCCGCCATGCCTTCTTTCGCCGGCCGCCTCGATGTCCCGCTCCCCGTCCTCTCCCGCGCCGTCTCCGGGTCCTCCAACCATAACTCCATCGGAGGTACTCTCTGGCGTCGAGAGGTGCCACCTTCTTTGGATTGACGAACTGTTAGTTAACAAAATAGTTGTTCATAGTTGCAATGCACTCCCGACTTAGTCACATAGTGGATTCAACTGAAGCTTTAGAAACCCTATTCCCAAGAAAAAACTCTATGTGACAATTTTAGTGGCTTGAAATGAACATATGGATTCTTGGGATCTATTTTTAGGAGTTAATGTCACTATTTTAAATTGCAACTGTGATTTGTTTGATCAATTCCTGGTTCAAAGTAGTCATTTAGTATAGATGAGTTTGTATGGAATGAGACAATTTACTTGCTTTTATCCACAACCTTAACTTTAACAACCTTTTTTTACTCTTAAATGGTTCCTTCTTTTTGTGGAATCTTATAGAAACCACTGCTAGAGAAACGATAGAGAAGGTTATGGCTGAAGCCCTTCGGAAGGCAGGTTCTAATCGTTCCGCAGTTCGGGCTGTTTGCTTAGCCTTAGCTGGTGTCAATCATCCTAGTGATCAAGAAAGAACACACTACTGGCTCAGGTAAATTTTACTAGTCCTTTACTCTGATATGCATGAAATCGGATCAGTAGGTCTTCCTAAGAACTGCTAGAGGATTTCTTTTTTTCTTCTGAATCATTCTTTTAAATTGATAATAGTGGCCTGAACAGACTTGGTACACTTTGTTGCATACTGGCATCAAAATCATTTTTTTCAAATAACTTGTATTCTTCTTAATCTTCTGTATAGAATAGGCTTTCTGCAAAATACATTCTCATAATGTTTTTGTCTTGTCCTCTTGTTGGCTTTCTTCTTTTAATGATATTTCCTTACTAAGTGATGGTATACTTGTTATTTTCATACACGATAACATAGTTTTAACTCATAAGAGTGTGAGGAAGGGTCAAGGGTGAACTACTTTAACAGATCAGAATCTACTTTATTCAGTATAAATTAAGAAATCCTTTTGCCTCCTAATTGATTACTTTCTGTTATCGCTAATCAGTATTATAAGATATATCCATTTTGATATTATATTTATTAAGATGAACATTTATCACACTTCAGTTGATTTCGTTTGCATTTAGGTGCATGTATTTGCTTAAAAAAAAAAAAGAAATGAAATGTGAAAGTTCCTTTCTCATTTATTACTTTCCAGATTCACAAAAATTTCAATGGTGCATTATTGTGGTTGTTTAAGAATATACTTCCTCTTGGACAAAGTTAAGCATCATGGCTTATATTGATGATTCTGGTTTCTTGACCAACTTAGTTTAGGATAAATTTATATTTGTAGATCCAAGAGAATTCTTATCGCTTGGTAGACATTTACTACACATACTATTCCAAAATCTTTTTACAGTCGGTCGATGAATGACACTGATGCACTCTTCCTCTTGGTTCAGAAATATTTTCCCAGACCATGTCAAGATATTTGTAGAAAATGATGCCGTTGCAGCCTTGGCCAGTGGAACTATGGGCAAACTCCATGGGTGTGTACTGATTGCCGGCACTGGTACTATTGCTTATGGCTTCACTGAAGATGGCAGAGAAGCCCGAGCTGCAGGAGCCGGACCTATTTTGGGAGATTGGGGAAGGTCAGTCCATCTGATATAGAGTGATGTTGTTGCCCTTCTACACTTAGTCCTCAATCGTTGCATAATGAAAACATAGTGAGCCTTGTTATGCTGACAATAATCAATCTACTCTTAAACCTGCCAACTAGAGAATTCCCTGATATTGTCTTAAAAAATTGTATGTTCATAGCATGGACAAAAGGAGTACAATTTGCACAGACATAACATAATGGTACAACAAAAAGGAACCCTTTCTTAGATGATAAATAACTTGTTGAATCAATGATGTCTTGAATATTGTATGTTCGTTCAAAGGACAAACTGGTATAATTTATGCACAGACAAGATCGAATTACACTATTAAATAACCATTTAGGGATGCAATACTTGAATCAAAGATTAAATAGATAGTTGTTTCAAGTCAGTCATGAATGAGTCAATCCAGATTATTCTCTCCAGTGTATTTCTTATTATGCAATGATTTTATTTTATCTTTATGTTATAGTTTGTTATTGAAGATATAGTGATTGTCTGACTTAACTACACAGTGGTTATGGCATTTCTGCTCGAGCATTGACAGCCATAATGAGGGCTCATGATGGTCGTGGCCCTCAAACACTACTTACGTATGAGATTCTCAACATGGTTCGTCTTTCTTCACCAGATGAACTAATTGGGTACTCCTCTTCACTTTCTATCGACTACCTTATTGCATATGAATCTCGTCCAAAAGCATTGCATTAACATTCTATGCTCAGTTTAGCTTCCACTTTGAGCCTCTTAGGAATTTTAAAACCATCAATAAAAGATTTCTGAATTCATTTATCCTCTTAGGAATCCCTTCGAAGTGTATTTTAAAGAGCTTGCATTTACTGAATTGATTTGTTCGCTACGCAGGTGGACATATGCAGATCCTTCATGGGCTCGTATCGCAAAACTCTTACCAGCAGTAGTTTCTTGTGCTGAAGCTGGTGACGAAGTCGCAAACAAAATTTTACACGATTCAGTCCTAGAGTTGAGTGCTAGTGTGAAAGCAGTCGTGCAGAGGCTTGAATTGTGTGGTCAAGGTACATATAATAGTTGAATCATCTTTCGGGCGAGTAATCCTATTCCATCATAGTCATTGTTGAACTCCTAGTTCACTCTGTTAAGTGTTTTCCAAAAGAAACAAAAAGAAAAAGGGAAGAAGCATTCGTCAAACAAACATTTCTCGTTCTGTTGATATTTTGGCATGTTACGATACCATTTATACTAGATGAAATTTCCATTGCAGATGGAAAAGATTCTTTTCCTCTTGTCATGGTTGGGGGAGTTTTGGAAGAAAATGAAAGTTGGGACATCGGGAAAGAAGTCATAGATTCCATAACCAAGATATATCCCGGAGCTCATCCAGTTCGTCCCAAGGTTTGTCATTTTGAACTTATCATCACTATCTCAGTCAATCTTTGTTCATGGTAACAACTTATCCCAAATAACACAAACCTCTATCGAAGAATAAGCATGCAACTTTCTACTTTAAATTCAGTAACTACTAGAAAATGGCATCAAATCCTTTGAGAACCTAATTACCTGATTGAATTCAATTGCATTGTTCTTATCTGCAGGTGGAGCCAGCCGTCGGAGCCGCATTACTGGCTTGGAACAATGTGACCCGCGGAAACTATGCTTCCATCGAAACAGATTGTGATATGCTGAAGTGTTTCTGAATGCTTACTGCAATATGGAGACAAGGACCGTGGTGATGTACACAAGTATCAGAGGCTAAGCTTGCGAGCTCGCTTAGTAGTTTCAGTTAGCACACCATATGCTGGTTCTCCATATCCTCTATAGAAGCATAAGCATATTAGAAAAGCGACAATTTGAGCTTCTTTGATCGGTTTGGCTAATTTTGTTATGATATTTTGTGTGTGCTCGTGTAGTCACTGTAATTTCTGTAAGCGTTAACCCAGATTTGCAAGTAAACCTGGTTCTTTTGTTTTTTCAGTGATTCAGTTTCCATTTTTCTTAACTTTAAAAGTATGCTCATGATAACGAAATCGCATAAACTATAGCTTGATGTAAAGAATTTAACACAAGTTCATACACACTTAACATCATCCTACTAGAATATAAAGTCACACATACAGAACAAATAGAAGCAACTCCTCGACATCATCAACAGCAGTAAGCACGGTTTGGGAGGAGTCAACAACATTGGTTGGGTTGAAGGAGCAAGCAGTAGGGTTCTTACAATGACGAAAAAAGTAATTATGAAAGATAATAAGAAAATAACAATTTCATAAAGCAATAATTATACAAGGATACACATTGCACTTGTGAAGTTTGATTAAGAAATTATAAACAAATTTCAGTGCAAATTTGCAACTGTTCTTTGTGAACCAGTAGATCAGCTGAAAATAATAGAGATTACAAGGCGTATTGGACTATCAGATTGATATTTAACAAGTTAGTAAATTCGAGCTTAAGCAAAAACAGATGCATGACTTTGTAGTTTCGTCTACTGTTCAAGTTCGCAAAACCAGAATAACTGAAAGCATTCACACAAACGACCAATTCACAAACATGAATGCTAGGCAGTGGGTTGAACCATGTTCATTGAGGACCTTCCATGCAACAGCCTGTTCGTACGACACCGGCCTCCCCATGCTCGACAGGCAGATACCAGCAGGAAGATAAGCAAATCCCTACAATTTGGAGAAAATGGAACAAGTTTTAGCAAACTAGGAATAAGATCACATGGAAGCAATGGCTTCACTTGTTAATTACTGACTTGTTGCATGATCTTCGGGAACTCCGAGCAAAGCAGCTTATGGCTGTCGTCGAGGATGGCTTCCAGTGTAATGTCTTGCAGCGCTATCAGAGTGGTTTCCAGCATATCGAGACCAGCTTGGTTAGAGAAGGTAAAAACAGGTGAGGCCTGCAAATGATGTTACATTTCCACCATTTCAGAGCAAGATTTGTGATGTAGGTCATTAGGTAGTGACACAGAACAATTTATAAACGATAAGGACCAATTTTTGTGGCATACTAATCGAACAATGGTGGTCAGCAAAAGTATTGGTACATTGTAGGTCCAATACAGAATAAGACATACCCATCGAAATTTATAAATATACATACATCAAATGCAATAACACAAGAATATAGTAGCAGGTATAAGTAGAAAGTCTTCGTATATAAGGAAAAAAGAAAATAAACTTACCTTTAAAGAACAACACATGATCGCATCTGAACAGTGCCAAAGCACTTTCAACAAGGGATCGTTAGCTTGCGAGTTTATTTGAAGGAGTTCAACTCCAGTTTGAGCCCTAGAACACAAATTTTAAGCCAGTAAGAAGATTCATCTAGGTGATCAAAGCTGGAAAGCAAAAAAACCTTGAAATGTATCACTCGATTATTTTATACTAAATGCTTATCTTAATAGACACTGAAAAGAAACTACTTTTAACAGGCAGCTACAAGATTACCTGTAACTTCGGAAAATCCATTGTGCTAGAGTGTGAGCTTCAGGAGAGCCAGGTGGAAGATTTTTGGATCCAATCGGAAGGCTTGGTGTCGGAGAAATAGCCATAGCAACTCTCTGCACTGAGGCAACTACACTTCTAACATATTGCCGAGCCATCACAGCTACATCATCTCGAAGGTGATTCTCATATGTGAACTGGAAGGCTATCGTGAGGACCGATCGCAAATTGTAAGCAGGTGAAGCAGTCTCGTTAAAGGAGCATGCAGCAGCGCCAGAACCAATCTCTAGTGTGGATGCTAAATCAAGAGTTCGTGCAGGAGCAGAATCCTACAGTAGCAAGCCAAGTCACACGAATTGGGTGATTGTAAAAGAATTATCAACACAGACAGGATAATCAATTATGAACACATCAATATCAGCTTCACTTCAAGATACTCAACTGATTTAGGTTCCAGTGGAATAACACGGAAGCCTGATGGCAGCAGAGGAATATTGTCTGTAAAAGATTCATCAACGGGCGCAAAAACAAGCTGAGCACAGGCACCGATAGCATTCTCGTCAATTCCACTGCAAAGCTGCAATACAGAAAACATTCACCAATCAATTCTAGAGAGTAAGGCAACTTCAACAAGACAAACCTGTAACAAAGTCATATCCCTCGACGAATTGGCATCTTGGTTGAAACAATGGCCCTCGAGCTTGACCACCTCTAACGACTGCAGTTACAAAGAGGATAATGATATGACATCCGTGGAAGCAATAACCAAACAAAAGGAACAAAAAGGTTACCTCTTCACGTTCGATAGTGTGAACAAGAGGAAGTATTGCCTGATGGCCCAAAATACTAGAATTGGCTCGAACGCTAGGGATCGAATAGGTACTGCCTCTCAATGATACAGCTGAATAAGCATCAACAGCACTATCAGCCCATTCTGATCTATGCTCCCTCAAAAATCGAACCAGTGTTGTAGGTGGAACATTCTTCATAAAAACAAACCAGTTTTCTAAAATTTTAATTGCTACCAAACGATATTCAATGACAGAGTAAAAGAACTTCTCAGATGCTTTAGATTAGACCTGCAGCAACATCGATGCTTTCGCACAGAGAACACATCCCGGGGTCGAAAACATTGCTGAAGAATTAACATGAGATCCAAGAATTCTATTTGAGGAAGAATCTATAGCAACAGTCACATCATCAACGCCGTCGCTGCCTAATAAAGACCAACCATCATCAGCAAAGTTATTTACTGCATCGTTGAAACCTCTGCAATATCAATGCAAACACGAGAACTTTCAGTTTTAAATACATCGAAGTTGGGCAAGAAGAGACAGCAAAATGGAATCAATTTCCTGACCTGTTCAATCTCTGCATCAAGATCCTCAAAACAGAAGGTTGCTGATTCCCTCCACAGTGAACGTCACCACTAGCCTCAGAAGAGATTTGTCTTAGGTGGCGAAGGGCCTGTAAAAGTAGAGTACGACTAGTGAAAAAGCACGAGTGGAGGTTAACGTGAAAGAGCACGAGTGGAGCAGTTAACCAACAAACAATACGGCTTACAGAAATGGTCATTTTCTGTGCCAGAAGTTTTGGTGATTCGTACAAGGGTCTTAGAACCTCAGGAACACTGCATGCCTGGGGCGTGAAAGATATAGCCAATAAAAAACATCGGTAGTAAACCTCAAAGATACAAGGAAAATGAAAACTCACATCTAAATCGATATGATCGACAATGTGAATCATCGAACCACCGCCTTCACAAGGTCGAATCAAAAAACCACTGGGAAGTACTTGACCTCGTACAAAGCTTAGAGCAGGTGGCCCAGCTGGGCCACCATCTGCAGGGGTCAATGACCTCTCACTTACCTGGAAGAAAGGTTTCAACTTAATGTATATGGTCTTACTTGGAAACAAAATATCGATTAACAGGTTGTCATCACTTGTCCAATTGATGACAAAATTCATACCACAAGACTGCCGTCTTCAAGAGCTGTCGTATATCTCAGTGTCCAAAAATCTCTGGCAACTGCCAAGGTAGTAGGTGCATATGTCTGTATATATGCGATAAAATACAACCAAATTAAATAAACATCAAGGTGTACTAGCTTCTCAGAATTAAAATGTATAGTAGATATGAAAAGAACGAACCTGCATGTATATAAGCTCAATATTTCCCCCATTACCAGTTGGAATTACGCTAAGCACATCAAGGCAACGACAATCACGATACCAAGAAGGACGATCTTTAAGAATATCTGCCACCTAAGGTCCCCAATGCACACGACATGTGTTAAACGGAAGCAGACTAGCAAAATGAGAATTCAATAAGCAATGACTCACCCTGGTGGGTTCTAGACTCACAAGGCCACAGACTCGAGCTGCAACCCCGACAGAATTGTGAGAAACAGCAACGATTCCAATGGAATCCGGACCAGGCTATTATAGATAATAAGGACTATGTATCATACAACTTGAACACAGAAAGATGGGCTAAACCAGGTAGTCAATAGTCCATAAAATGTCACCTTCATCCCAACCATCTGAACCCAATTAACAGCAGTTCCAGTAGCTTTTGACAGGAACTCTGCCAAGGTCTCCTCCGCAATTGCAAGAAGACTACAACCCAAACACGATAAACTGTTAGGCACTAAACTAGAGTCTTCATGACCAATACATTATGATTACCTGGTTGGGTTATTAGCATCTCTTTTAGGCTGAGCTGTTAGGCTTTGCTGATGCTTATACTGACTGCTCGTAATCACAGACTCACAGCTGGTGTTTGTCGTGGTCACAGATGCCTGAATGTTCAGTAACAAGAGCTAGTGAGTTCTTAGAGTTGAAATTGGAATACAACAATTCTTTTATACTGTTGCACTATTGTTCATAATGGATTTGCACTATTGCACAAATACGAAACTAATTCAAACAAGTACATTGTATTTTTTGTGAGCCACTTCATGCCAGATAGAAACTATGATAAAGCTTAGTTTAAGCATACATACATTATGCACTTGTTGGCGCATATATCCATTCTGATAAACAAGTTCAGAGACCTGCTTTTGCAGCCGATCATTTTCTTCCATTAACAGTTTGTTCATAGCACTGAGCTTGCGGTTAACTGTTTGGAGCCGAAAGGATTCCTTCCTTTGCTTTTCCCGACATCTAGCATAAAGCAAAGAGTGAATGCTAAAAATTTGACAGCATGACCGTCTAGACGTAATGTCATTCTGTAACGATTTATGAAGATGATACTAAAAGTATATATGGTGCAGCTTGCAGTCTTGATGAAAGGAACTACTTATTTGAAGACTCTAGAATCAGCTTGACACAAAGAATATACAACTAATACACCGAGAATTTATTTATCAATCGATGAGTATCAAGATCTTCACCATGCTACTTTGACAGGCATTAATTACTATGGAAAAAACTAAACCTTGGGCTTAATCTTTAGATGCCTTCCAAAACATCTTGGCAAAAAGAAATAGAAAGTAGCAAATTTGCAACACTTAAATTATATTTAAAGAAACAATTTAATTAGCCAAAAAACAAAAGAAAAAAAGGACTTGTCCAAGGTCATCTTAACGAATTCGATGTTTATCAGCAGAAGAACTACGTCAGAAAATTTTCCCATTAATGAACAAGATTCAATATCTTCAGGCTTCTGATGGGTGAAAGTACGAGAAGAAAAGAAACCAAAATTGCTCAGAAATGGAACAGATAAATAAAGTGGCCACTTAGCATACACCATCAAGTAAAATCGTTTTCACAATTTAAGATCAACAAAATTCGACATAAATGTAACAGTGATCTAGCTCAAGAGCCCAACCAGAGTGGTAGAGAAAGGAAGAACACCTATATCCGAGCTATTATGAGCGATATAGACATAAACAGCCTGAATCTATCCTTAAAACATGCCTTAAATTCAATAAGGGGAAAAAGATCGATATAAAACAATTTTGTTTCTCGCTCGTCGTTTACCTTCTGTTCTGGAACCAGATCTTGATCTGCTTCGGTTCGATGTTGGAGAGGATGGTGCACTCCCGTATGAGCTGCTGCCGCCTGAGGGAGCTCGGCTTCGGGCACTCGCTATAGACCTTCTCAAGCGCCTCCAGTTGCTCCGGCGTGTACCTCACGTACTTCCCAGCATCCACCATCATCTCAGCCTGATTTCCCTTTTGTGTTTCCTTTCCGCTTACAACCATCTCCATTCGCCCTCCCCAAAAAAAAAAAACCCTAAAAATCAAATCTTTCTGCAGCACACGCGTTCACCGCCTTGGAAATCTCGCGATCACCCCTCTTCCTTAATGTTGGCAGCAGGGGAGGCGTCGGTTCGCCTCAAGACCTCGTCCCCAGCGCAGAAGCGGCTAACCCCTTTCTCCGCACTGCGTCCCACTCCGCGGACATAGCTATGGACACAGGCACTGACGACGACGACGAAGAAGGAGAAAAGGGGCGAAAGGAGATGTTTGGCCTCTGGATGCGTGCTGGATTTACTCGGCCAGCGGCTTTGCGGTCGGAGCGGCGCGTTTTTAAACTTCGAAAGCTGGGGAGTGCGGCGATGTGTTCCTGGCTTCCTGCTGCCTCTTCCCCTACCGTATGCCTTTCCTTTGCAAAATAATATCAAAGCGATCAAAAAAGAAGTATTGTTTTGGAGTAAAAGTTCGGATTTTTTTTTATTTATGGCGCTGCTGGGGCATTGTCCTGCTTCTTCTGGTGGCACTGCAGCAGTTGCAGCTACTCTGGCTCGCTTCGATGCGATTGGGCGCACACAGAGTGAGGGAGATAGATAGGAAAGATATTGCTTCAAACATCAAATCAAATGACGAGAGCGAGAGAGGGGCGCGTAGCATTGATGTGGGTGGTGGTGGTGTCAGTGGCGAAAGAGCGATTGTGGTGTGCGCTGGCATGCAGGCGTAGGTGAATGTAGTTTTTAGCGAACTGAATGGGGAGAAGCGGAGATGGTGGCTTTGCCTCTATGGCTGGAGCAGAGCGGAGATGCTGAGGTGGTCTTGTCTTCTTCTGCTCGCTCCCTCTTTCACTCACTCGCCGCTTGTTCCTTTCTGTATTTTTCATTTTTTTTTCACGTTTAACTTTATTTACCTCCCTTCTTCAATTCCAGAGTTAATTAGATCATCTCTAACTCGAATTTGAATTGTATCCCTTTTATACCATTTTAATATATAAAGGATATCAATTAAATTCTAACCATAACATTCTATTTTGTATCAAAATGGTACAAGTACTTTTAAATATTAAAATTTATAATTAAAATCTTCTTAAATATTATAAATTAATATTGCTATTACTAAAAATATAATATTATAAAAATTAATTGCTATGTACTATAAAATTATTAATTTTAATAATTATTATTATCGTAATAAAAAAATAATAAATTAATACGTAGGTTGAATAATAAATTATAAGATGTTCTAAAGAATATTCTTGTTACGTATGAAATGATGTGTATTGGTTGGATTTAGAAAATTATTTATTGTTTAAACGATATTAAATTAAGGTAGAAAATATATTAAAATAAAATTTATGGTTAAAGATGCTCTTAAATTCCTCTCAACCACAGTCATTCCTATAATTTATATTTTTTTTTATAATAGGGAACAGACTATAAAGGATACATTAGTTAATCATCTTTTATTCGACTGTAGTGTTGGTTCAAGAAATCTAACAATTTTTTTTTTCTTATTTAGTTTTCCCATTTTTATTAATTTTAGAATTAAATTGAAATTAAAAAATATTCCTTATTTTTTTATGGATAATTGACCAAATTTAAAGTTATGTAATTCTCGAGGCACATATAACTTTTTAGATTTTTTTTAAAAGTGTATTATTTTTTATTTTATCCCTCATTCATTATTATATTCAAAGAACAAAATATAGTAATTGAATTTAAAGAACAATATGATGACAATGATTTTAAAAAATATTTTTTATTTTTATTATTGGTATCTTTAAATTATAAAATTCTTCAAAAGGTGCCCGTACCTTTTAAATTTCCTAGATGCACTTATTTTTCATTTTATCCTTTTTATTAATGATTGTGATATTGCATTCAAAGAACAACAATACTATGTTGTTGAGTTTAAAGAATAATATTACTATGGTGTTGTATTTCAAAAAAATCAGCACCACTTTTGATACAGGATGATTCGTTAGATATTTTTATTATTTTTAGTAAATTATTATTTTTTTATCTTTAGGGTATTTTTAATAATTTTATTTTTTATAATTTTGGATTTTGAGTCCGTTTATAATTTTTAATATTTTCTTTTTTTATTTATGTCTTAAGGTTTGGAATTTATACAAGTGTTTATTAGTTATTTGAGGGATTATCCTTGGTTATTAAATAATATTTTCTTTTTTGAGAAAATCTAGAGGTCGATGTTAGTTGGTATTAGAGCTGGCAAGTTCCAATTGAGAAGTCAAACATCAGATCCAATGGAAGGTCATCGTATTCGTAGTTGTGTCAAGTAGGTTTTGGCTGAGGAAGCCTCGCACTATGGTCGAACACCGACAAGATTGGAATTTACAGAGACAGGTTGTAGATTTAACCTAGCGTTTAGTGGCACGAGATCTTGAAGATCGTGAGGTACATGATCGAGGTCGTGAGAGACAGATTTCAGCTGAGGAAATTTCACACTGTGATCGTAGTGCCTGATATCTTAAAGGTCGTAAATTCTCTTATCCTACCTTTGGTTTCGCTTTCAAAAATCCATATCATAGTTGATATCGTGAATAAGGTAGGGCCCTAGAAACTAGGGTCAAAGTCAAAGTTAGGGAGGGGTCAACAAACTCAGGTAGTCATGCGACCCGAGTTCCTCCCATGAGTGTGGCCGACTGACTATGAGCCGATCGGACCCTTTGTCAGATTAGATCACGGGCCCTCCTAGCTCAATTGAATCCTCTAGATATATTACCCGATCTGACTCCTTGTCTGATTGGATGCTAAGTTCTCAAAGTATTTAACCTTCCATAGCCGACCAGACTTGTTAAAGAGTGAAGTCCGATCGGATAACAAAAAGGACTCGACTAGCCCACCGTGGAAGTATAATAATCGATAATCCATCAGCCTACCAACCCAATATCCCCTTTTGGTGTCTTGTGTAACCATCATCAAGGGAACCACTGGAATATTCCATGTGCGGTCAGTACGGTGGAAATTTCCAATACTTCTATACAGAATTAGTCAGTAAAATTTTGGCAAGGTGACAGTAGATCAGGTTTGGTCGGTACTCTTATAATAGTCTGCTTCTATTTTCGTGCCCAGTGAGAAAACATTATATGAAAGATCTCCTCCTCAAGGCGTAGGTAAGCTCTGATATCACAACTCACTGTTCTTTAATTTCATTTTCCCTAGCTTCTCGTCTAACTTGAGCGTCAGAGTGTCTGCGTCAGGAATCCTTCCCTGGCCAGTCCACTAACGTTTTCTTCCTCTCCCTTCCTTCTGTGATGTGCAAGTTAGCTCACTTGGCTCAAAGTATTCTAACAGTCAACATTGAAGCTACCTCGCCAGTGCTTCATCTACACCATCTGCGCTTCATCTACACCATCTGCAGACAGGATCAATAGTCATACTCAGTTCCGGGAAAATAATGGTCTAGAGGAACGGTATGGAGATATTGAGTTTCTAGTTGATCTTCTTGAGTTTTCAGATACTTCACAGACCAAGAGGTTCGCTGATTAGCTTAATGAAGTGGAGATAATTTTTTATTATGAGGAAGTACCCGATTGGATGAAGTAAAATTGGTTGCCTTCAAACTCAAAGATCAAGCATCAGGCATGGTGGGAGCACTTGCGACGCTCACGAGATTGACAAGGTAAAGCCAAGATCAAGGATTGGGAGAAGATGAAGAGTTACTTTCTTTATTTACGTTACACCCAAACTTCATTTCAGGGAAGATTAGGTTTTGCCATAGAGGATAATAACTTCAAAGTCCAAGATGATCTGGATGAATTCAAAAATGATTTGGAGAAGAAATTTGATCTAGATGATTATGACAAAGATACCGGTGATAGTTTATCAAAAGTTACCTCAAACTTTGGCAATCCAAAAATTAACATGGATACAAGAACATCCTCCCATTGGGATCATGATAATATTGGTAGTGATTCTGCTGTCGATGAATCTATAGAGAGGGAAAATACAAAATTAACTTTAACAAATAATTCTTACAAGTCAAAACTGGACACGTCAATTATCGGTACAAATGACTTTTCCCTGATGGTGATTGAAATCCATGGCCTGAGGCTGCAGGTGAAGTAGCTAAAGAATGAGTTTCATGATGAGAAGGGAAAAATTGAGTCTTAAGGCTCTAAACTGTACTAGGCGACTGGTACGCCTAAAAGTTATTTTTCCAGCCTTCTCTTAGCCTAAACTCTGCCTTCAAGTAACTTCCCTCGGCCTCGCGCCCTTGGATGCTCCTGAGCCCACGACTCCTCATCCTTGCGCTCGCCTTCAAGCACTTCCTTCGGCTTTGTCATACTAAGTCTACTTTGCCAAGAGGTCGCACCTCCGGGACTTCAATGCCAAGACTCCCTTCTTGGTCTTTACTTACCAAGTTTTCATACTTAGATTTCCTGTTACTCAACATTTATGTTAGATTACACAATATTGCCTAACTTAAACACATTTAACCAAATATCAAAAGTAAAAAATGCTTGGAGCAAGATTGCTCCAACACTATTCGGGGCCCAATTGTCGAGAGCATTGGATCGTTGAGAATCGCTCCAATGACATTTACTTGTGGTTGTTGATGTTGCTGTTGTTGCTGTAATAGGCGTTGCGCCCGTGCGGTCACCAGAAGCTCCAAGTCTTCCTGAGAAAGGGTCACCGTGGTAAAACGTCCAGGCTCGTCCATCCTTCCGCTTCAGATGCAGGGCAATGTGTTCCCACAGACGACGCCAAAATGATCCTATCTGAGATTAGGCGGATGACACTAGGAGACACATGGCACCGTGGAAGACTACGAGCTAGCACTGACCGTCTGCTGAGGTGACGTCCGTACGCTTGTACGTCCGTCCGTCTGATCTCTATCTACTGAGGTGACGTCCGCACGCTCGTACGCCCATCCGTCCGATCTATATCTGCTGTGGTGGCATTCACGCGCTCGTACGCCCGTCCATCCTACGAGCACTTGTGAACTTCAAATAATGTTAGCAGCCGAACAAGAGAAAAGGTTCCCTTGTTCGGTCCTTCGACGCTCAAGTTAGCTAAACTTCAAAAAGAGAAAAGTAGTACAGTGGAAAGTACACTAGCTTGCGTAATATTGAGTACCCGCATTGGAAACCGAGAACCTCTATTTATAGTTGGATGTCAGGTATTACTCCCTAGGTGTACGAGGATGAGCTGTCACATTGGGCTTGTTGACATCTGGCATTCTGTAGCTTCTGCCAGCTGTACGATTGTCAGAAAGTACGCCTGGATTCAGGCCACGTGTTTAACTGACATCCTTGTTGGTTTGCAATGAGTTAAAGTACTACATCATACTGTCGTCGCCCGAACGGGTGCAGGTGGCTTTAGTTCGTATAGTCGACTGAACGGATGCACATCCAGTCGGATAAATGCAGTCGCCCCTGTTTCCGCATCATCAATCGCTGACGTTAACGAGGGCCCACAGGGCCCGTTCGGCCGTTCCGGATCATCCAACATTTATGGGACACTATCCTGCCTAATTAAGATAACTGTCTAATCATTAGGGAAATAATGAAAATGCAGTTAAGGCGATAATGCTCAAGGCACGTACGTGAATGTCGGAACGGATATAAACCCTAAAAACCCACGACGCTACTGGGGGAGATATATAAGATACCATGGACAATGAGTAAAGGACTTCTTCCGCCTCTTCTAAATTCAAAAACTCTAATTTCTTTCTCTTTCTGACTTGAGTGTCAGAGGGACATCCACCGGAATTCTTTCAGTGGGTCCTTTAACGCTCGTGTTAATCTTGCAGGGCATAGGTCACCTTCCTGGATATCATCTATAATTGCTTTATCGTTTCAGGTCATTCACGTCGATCTTTTCTGGAACAATAATTATTGGGTTAATTATTTCTTCTTGTGACGCAAGGGCTTGGATTATCATGTAGTCCAAATTTATTGCCCCTACCACAATTATATGAACCATGACCTGCAAATCTTTCAAAGTCGTGCTCTTTTGCTATATAATAGTAATAAAGCTAAAATATTTTTTATGGAAGAGAACGAAGGACTTTTTAAACCATCCTAATATCATCCATAGTTTCACCATTTTGAGCTATTTGATTTTATATATAATTAACTTTTGTAAAATAGTACTCCGCAACACTATCACTGTTCTCATCTCCAAATTTTCAAACTCTCATCACAAAATCTAAAGTCAAACATTTCTACCTTGTTTATCACCTTTATAACCTTTTGTAGAATTTTCCAAGGCTATTTTGATGGTTTTTCTTTGCTAATTTTTTCGTACACTTTTTCCATTGCGACTTACCAAAATTATTTGATTAAGAGTATCTGTATTCTTCTTTGCAAGATTACAGTTCAACAATCTAAACATCTCCCAAGAAATTAGTAGTTAATCTACGCAAGGGAATTGACATCAAGGTCGGTTACACCGTAACCTTCTTCCTTGGACTCCTTCTACAGTACCTTCATTTCCATTACCATGGTCAAACAGCTTCTACTTTAGTCGTCATCATCTCATTGCTCTCATCTGTGACAATGTCAAACAATGATACAGAGTATCAGTCAGCCAATCATTAATTGCTCATATAGAAATTGCCAACACATAATTTATATACATTATATAATGTGTACAGTTCGAACAAAGCCTATTGTTTTTTTCTTAATAGGCATATATTATATATGGTCTTCATGGTATCTTTGGAATATACGTAGGCATCTGCTGAATAAAGTATGAGAGAATAAGATCCTCATCTTTGACATCTTGCAGGAGACAAAGCCATCCATCGCAGTAAATGAGCCGTGATTTCTTGGCTAGCTATAGCCTAGCTC
This sequence comes from Kaempferia parviflora, assembly GCA_037177295.1. NCBI lineage: Eukaryota > Viridiplantae > Streptophyta > Magnoliopsida > Zingiberales > Zingiberaceae > Kaempferia > Kaempferia parviflora. The sequence continues at coordinate 2,476,922 of JBAMIE010000068.1, forward strand.
TCTTTTATAGTTTGGTCAGTTGGTAAATTTTGACGCCCATCATTTAGCCAATTGGGCGGAGTGCCAGCAACTTTATATCTTTGAAAGATCGAGTTTGACCTCGCCGAATAAGGACGTGGAAGGAAAAAAAACATGCATATATAGAATCAACGGGAGAGGAATCACAAGTCAACTGTCAAGTCTAGGACTCGTCGACGCCGGCGATGGGGTCGCGGAGCCCCGACGGAGGCGGATGGGGGGAGATCGAGGTGGTGGAGGAGGCCAACGGAGGCGGCGTTCTTCCTGTGACTCCTTCCTCCAGAAACAACAGCGTGAAGGAGGAGGAGGAGGAGGAGGAGGAGCAGGAGCAGGACATGTACGTGGCGGTGGGGGCGGGGAGCTCGAGCATGGACGCGCTTACGTGGGCGCTGAAGCACGTCGCCCGGCCTTCCGGCATCGTCTACCTCGTGCATGTCTTCCCAGCCGTCCATCACGTTCCCACTCCATGTAAGCCCTTCCGACACCTCTGTTTCCTTCATTCTTCTATCGTTATGCTTATACCGATCTGCGTCCCAGTTGTGGAGACTCCATTTCTCTAGGATTTTTCACTTTGATTTATTTCTTGAATCAAACTGTATAGATTGATTGTATCGTAGAGATCTGATTGATTGCAGTAATTGTATACTGCCTCTGCACTACGCAGAGAGTCATTGAATGGCGATAAGGAAAACAGAGAGCATTCGTTCAGCTATCCTTTTTGTGATCGGACGGGCGAATGAATCTGTATCCTTAAAATATTTGATAATTCTTTGTGCGACAAGATCAAATCACATCTAGATTTCTTGTGAAGCCTTTCCTCCGAGATTTGTCTGACCATTCTTGTCGATGAATTAATGGTGGTTACAAAAGGTAGTGACAAATCTATCCTATTCATTGCATAGTTCAAGGCATGGAAAGTGGACTATGTAGGAATTGTATGTTAAATTAATGAACAGATGTAGTAGACAAGCAAAATGAATTAATGAGTTAGAGGGGTGAGCTCAAAAGGCCAAAGGTGTTGGACAATTCAAAGTAGTCAAATGGATTGGATTAGTTGAACGCCAAGTGTGAGTCAAGCAAAATATGGGGAGTAGGTTAACTACATGTGCAAATTAATATATATATATAGGAGAGTTGAATGAGTTGAAGTAACCTAATGAGTTATGAGGCAAATGTGGCAAGAGGGCAGATTGAGCTAGATCACTAAATACAGACATTGCTTTCCCAATAAATGTGCTAGTAAACTGTGTGGTGCTTGTGTGCCTATTCGTGTTAAAATTGGCACAACGGAATAGAATAATAAACAATGCTAACAAAGGATCTTTATGTGGTTTGAACCCTGATTCTACTCTACAACCTGACTGTCTATTAAGTGATCAAATGTGTAATCTCACTATGAAAAGCCTCCTTGGATAAGATGGAGGAACCTTGTATTGAGAATTTGTCTTCTTTGTAAGATAGTACTTTAAGAATAAAAAATATGTTGTCATACTTATGGAAGGTGCCTTTGACAACACCTAGTTATTTCTATCTAGGCCACACAAAGCGGGCATATCGGTGTGATTTTCATGCAAAGTAACTGAGAAAAAACATACCCAATTGTTATATAAAGAGGCCCTTATTGTTAGGATCTTATTGGTATTTTAGTCGACTAACATGACCTTAGTTGACTCAAATCATTTTAGTCTACTAGACCCTTTATTCAATTTATAGAATTGGTGTGGTGACTAAAAGGGAGTTAATAGTCATAATCTAGAATTAAACAATCTTAAACTCAAGGGCAAGGTTAGTTCAATGTTGGTTAAGCATCAGGAATGTAATATGCAACAATAGAAACAAACAAAAAAAAAAAAAAATGCTATCACAACTATTTTACATGGTTTAGACTTGTAAGCAGATCCACATCTTTTGTCATCCTCAAAGGCAGAAAAACCTCTCACAGAACTTCTTACAACAAAAATTTACAAATCAAGCTCCTATAGATAAAACAACAATTACACAAACAATGAGAGCAATTTGAACATGGAACATTTTTTCTAACCTTTTTCTCACACCTTTCTTCCATCCTCTTGCCCCTTTATAACCTTCTAGTTTTTTTCAAACAAGCTTCAATTTATTTTCTTGCATAATTCTAGTAGGCTCAACCTTTTCCTAGTTGACTAGTTTTGTGATTGCATAAGCTTTTGCCTAATAACAAATACTTTAATCGACTAAACTTGATTTCAGTCTACTGAACTATTTGATCATGTAAGCAAAATAACAACTACTACCTTCTCAATCGAGTTAATAGTCTTCTTATGATTTCTGTGGGGGGTTCAATTGACTGCCCAATTCATTAAACTCACTTTAGACAACTACCATAATCAATTCCCAAATAGACAGTAACAGATCTACACAAGGAAGCTAAGGTCTTCAATTGACTTAGCTACCTTAGTTGATTGAAATTACATTTAGTTAACTTCACTTCAAACAAATCCCTTCTCTTTACGAGCATAACTTCTTTAGTTGACTCTCTAGTTAGCTCATCATATCAATAGTTAAATATTGGTATCAAATCCTAATCTACTTAAGCATTAACTATAACTAAACTTTGGTCGAGTCCTCACCTAAATTAGAGTTTCTCAAAACCCAAAACATAGGTTACTTGAAGATTCTCATAACTCACTTAGAGTTTATTTGCAAAGAGATCTTACCTTCAAGTTTTCCTTGTCTAATATAAGTTTTATTTTATAAAAGGACTTTATATTTTTGAAAATTAACACAAGGTTAGAAAATGTTTAAAAACTTAAAGTTTCTATCCAACTTTGTATCAAGTATTTTGAGTAAATGTCTCTGAAAATTTCAATCAATAAATAGATATAACCAAATTTTCAAAGAAACTTTTCATTAAATATTAAAAAGGGAATTTCTAATCATAATTATGAGAACTGTAAGTACATAGTACATAGCCTCCCCATGATTTGTCATTTTCATAATTTTTATATCTTGATGAGGCTTGGCTCAACTAGATGCATCATAACAAACACCTTTGACCAAAACTTATCATTCTACCATTCACTTGTCTCTATGTGTCAATACACAAATCAAATGGCTCAATTTTTGTAGTGAGATGAGATCAAATTTTAATCGTGTATATGTAATCATACAAGTTTAAACAAGATATAACCAATTAAACAAACAGCACTTATAAATAAGCCTAAATGATCAAATAGGATACAAGTCATGAATAAAAATTTAAGTAATATGTCAACCAATAAAATGTGAATTTAAGCAAGTTGGTGCACTAAAAACCTTTCTAAAATTGAAAACTAATATATGTGTCAAGTTCTAATTTTAAAAGGTTCAACATGTATTTTAAAAGATATTTTTATTTTTGTATGATGTACCAACAATTAAAATTGAGTTAATCACTCTTCTAAACTTGTTGGCACATTCTAAACCTATTTATTGTGAAAATAATAAATTCTTTGGGATCTGAAACTTATTAGTCTCAAATGGGTTTACTAGATATTCACTAGAGAAAACCTCGCTTGATACCTTTCTAACATCTCTAGTCCTAAAGAGCTTATATGAATTTGCATTGTATTTAAAATAAACCCTATTATAAGATGGTATATTGGCCTTAGATATTGGCTTGTGACCCAAATCACTTTTGTCATAAGTTCTCCGTTGACTTCCCAAAATTAATATTCAAATTTGATAAATTGAAATTAAGACTAGAAGATGCTACTTTATACATCACATTGGAAGCTCACCCTTGACTTGGAGATGCTATGCTACTAATTTATACATCACATTTGGAGCCCACATTTGCTACTTATCATTCTACCATTCACTTGTCTCTCTGTGTCAATACACAATTCAAATGGCTCTATGTTTGTAGGGAGATGAGATCGAATTTTTGTCTTGTACGTGATCATACAAGTTTAAACAAAATATAACCAATTAAATAAACAACACTTATAAATAAGCTTAAATAATCAAATAGGATACAAATCATGAATACAAACTTAAGTAATATGTCAACCAATAAAATGTGAATTTAAGCAAGTTGGTGCAATAAAACCTTTCTAAAAGTTAAAACTAATATATGTCAAGTTCTAATTTTAAAAGATTCATCATGCATTTTAAAAGACATTTTTCTTTATGTATGATGTACCAACAATTAAAATTGATTTAACCACTCTTCCTTGGATTTTCTTTGATTCTTCCCTTGGGTACTTCTTTGATCCTTTCCATCTTCATTTAAGGATAGATATTCTTGTAGGGTCCTTTTTTCACACAACTAAAGTACATAATATGATTTTTGAATTTATATTTACCTTCCATAATTGTGGGACTCGGAAAGTCATCTTATTAACCTTTACTTACTTGGACTTCTTCTTGTTGGACTTTCCGAGCCGCAAAAACCACATTTTTGTATTGCGGAAACCCCGGAAAGAACCATGCCACCGGATCCGTGCAAGAAAATAAATTGAAATTGCATGTATGAGTTTGTTTTAAGAACTAGGGAAGAAATATACCCTTGAAGCGAAGCCCTTCGCTAATCCCGCTCGTCCAAGTCCGCCGGATCTCCA
>JBAMIE010000068.1:2483679-2499655 GCA_037177295.1 Kaempferia parviflora
TGTATTGACATTGCGACTGTTTTTTTAATGAGAATTTGTTCCCATATGTTACCTTCACTGGCCTTGTAAGAGTGATAATTTACTTTCTTTATATTTTATGTATTATTTGTTTACGGATGCTTGATTGATTAAAAAAAAAATAATAATAAATAAAATAAACCATTGTGAAATTTTAAAAAAAGATGTCTGAGGAAATTTGTGTTGTCTTTTAATATTTCTAAATTTTAATAACATATAAATTCAAGGAACTATTTCACCTTTATATTCTAATTTAACTTTTCAATCATCAGTTATACTTTGAAAAAAAGCCAAATTAATACTTGATCTATATGGATTATTTTACGTCATTAAATTTTATTTCCTATTATATTATTATTTATATTTAAATAAATTTTATTTTATTTTATTATTGCTAACTAAGTCTTTTTTGGTCTTCTTTTTTTTCTCATTTGATATGTGCGTTTGTCATAGTTTTACATCGCCTAACTGAAACATTTATTGACCGTCTAGGTATTTGTTTGTACTATCTTAAACGTGCCGCTTAGAGTGTTTCCTCAATAGATACAACTTTGATTTTTTTTCTTATGCTCTCATTTCTTATTCTGTCAATTCTTATATGCCCACATATCCATCTTAATATTTTCATCTTTGCAACTCTCATCTTCTGCTCATGTGCTCGAGTCATAGCTCAAAATTCAGTTTCATATAACATAACAGGTTTAACCATAGTTTTGTAAAATTTTCCTTTAAGTTTTAGATGTATTTTACGGTCATATAAAACACCCGACGCTTTTTTCATTTTAACCATCCTACTTGTATTTTATGTAAGATATCTCTCTCAATTCTTCCATTATTTTGTAAAATGAATCCTAAATATTTAAAGCTCTCAGTTCCAAGCAACTCATCATCTTCTATTTTAATAATTATTTCATTATATCTAATATTGCTAAACTTAAATTTCATATATTCTGTCTTTATTCCACTAAGTCTAAAGCATTTTTTTTCTAGTGTCTCTCGCCGAGATTTTAGTTTAGTATTTACTTCTTCACGTGTTTCATCTACCAAAATAATATCATCCGTAAATAACATGTACTACGGTACTATGTTTTGAATATACATAGTAAGTTTATCTATAATTAATATAAAAAGATAGAGATTTAAAGTTGATCTGTGATATAATCCTATAACTCTCATCTATTAAAGCCAAATTAATAGAAAATAAGTTACAGTAAACTTTTGAAAAACTTTACTCACCCCAGTTTTTCATATTAAATATCGTAATCAAATTATTTATTGTTTTTATTACGAACACTTGTTTAATATAATGTTTTAGATTTGAATGACTTTCCATCAGTATACAAGAGTTTTAACTGCTTGTTTTTAATTCAGGTATTTAATTTTTTAAACCGATTAATTTTGATGGTAATCAGCCATGCAGTATGCTGCAATTGGCATTCTAACAGATTATTTGAAAATGGAGAGAGGTGTCATTTTAACTCATTAACCTTTGTTATGTAAAGAGAGAGAGTGCAACAGCTCTCAACCTCTAACATGAAAACGAAGAAGAGATCGAGCAGAACAACTAAATAAAAGACGTATAAGAAAGAGTAAACATTGAGCAGAACAACTAGATAAAAGACACATAAGAAAGAGCAAACAAGAAGAAGAAGAGTTACAGTGGTTCGACAGTGTGCCTACTCTACAAAACAGTCAAAGCTTTATTAGAATTTTTTCTACACAGAAGTCTCTAATAGGTTCACAATGATCCTTATAAATAATGGCTAAACTTTAACATGCCAAAACATACCCGAAAAACTATAATAGAATTTTATTACTAAAAAATCATAACATAATTCTGTTACAAAAACCTTAACAGAATTTTTTCACCCTTTCTTTCTTTTCATTTTTGACATACTTCACATTAGCCTTCACTCAGATATGATTCATCCGTCAATAATATCCACTTTGACAAATGTTTATTCCTTAGAAGAACACGAGTATCTGAGCAAAACTTCACCTGGATCTCTGAGTCTGAGCTTCTTTCCTCTAGTATCTAGAGATATGGATTAAGTTCAAGAAATGCTTGAACTTCTCTGCGGTTGCTTTGCCAATATGTCTATAACATTGTCTACAGTGTGAACCTTCTTAAGTTGAATTTTTTTCAGAAGTAATCAGCTCTCTGATCTTGTGTAACCTGACATCAATGTGCTTAATTTTTGCATGATATACCTGATTCTTTGCCAAATAGATACCATTTTGACTATCATATGCCAACTTGACTCCACCTTGCTAAACGCCCAGTTCTCTGACCAACCCTATAAGCCATAAAACTTCGTTCGCTACTTCAGCTTTTGCCATGTACTCTGACTTTGTCGTGGATAATGCAATAATATATTGTATCATAGACTTTGAACAGATATGTCCTCTCGTTATAGTGAACACGTTATACGTATCCTGTAGTAGATCTCGTGTCATCTAAATCTCTTGTATAATTTGCATGCACGTACTCAACAACTGAAGGATCTTCCGGTTGTCTACTAAACACGATGTCATAATCAGTTATATTTTTCAAGTATATGAAAATCCACTTCACTACATCCCAATGTGGTCGACTAGAATTTGAGAAAAATTTGCTCACCATACTAATTGCTTATGCCAAATCTGGCCTAGTGCAAACCATGACATATATCAGACAACCAACTATATTGGTATAAATAACCTTTTTTTTGGTGCGGTTAGCACCAATAATTAAACTTAGGTTTTGATGTATAATAAAATGTTAAAATTAGATATTGTGTGTTCTAATCTATTTACTAAGTGTGCAAGACTGATAGACTTGATAGGACCTGCCACCATGCTGAAGTCTAGTTATGTCTGGAGGACCTGATAACTGGTAAGAATTCCAGATAGGTTAATATCTGACAGGAAGTTTAGTTGGGTCTTCAGAACCTTGCAACTAGCTAAAGTCCAGATGGAGCATTTGACAGGAAGAACTGATAGGTCAAGATATCAGAGTCAAGTAGGTCTGCAAATAGTAGTAAAGTGTAGATAAGCACTGGAGGATAGAGTTGTCAGACGGCTCAACCCATGACGGGACAGGCTAGCCCATGGCGGGTCAGTCATATGGCGGAGCGGGCCGGGCTGAGCCTCTATCCCAACGGATTGAAAAACCCTTAACCCAACCCAAACTAAGGCGGATTAGGCGGGTCAACCCACGGGCCAAAAACTTACTTAAAAAATAATATATATATATATATTAAAAATTCTATAATTATGTGCTTGAATCAATCCACGATGAATTACTTAATCCACAGAGTCTCTCAATAAACAATATTGTTGTATGCTAAGATTCAGAAAATAATATCTAAATCGACCAAAATTTAGAAAATAATATGTCCGTCTGGCATATAATACACCCCAAATTACTTAGTCTCTATTCACAAAGCATATTACCTACATGCTGCAGCAAGTATGAGAAAGGAAAATCAACCATATTGTTCATCCATGCAAATTCAAAAATCAAAATCAAGGGCAACATTATATGATTGTTCAATGTCTTCCATGCGCGTGATTATAGCAAAGTTCCAAAATATCAATGACAGCTTTCTTTGTGCTAGCCACATCACCAGCAAGCCTCATTTGCTTCTCCATGTTCAACAAAGAATCTAAGTATCTAACGCAACATTAAGGTTCTCTTCCTACATAACAGGACAGATCAAGTTATAACAAATGAAGAGGCAAGAAGCAATCAACATATATGTTGTAATTAGTAATTATAACAAATGAAGAAGCAATTAGCATATAAGTCATACCAGAAAAAATATAGCTAATCCAGTAATCCTACCATAGTAAACAAGTATCCTGTTGATTGCTGTAAGGGGATTTCAAGTTGCTGGAAAAATAATATGCAACTGACCTTCAGAGCTAGCAATTAAATTTTGTAAAAAAGAGTGAAAACACATGATAAGGTTAATTAAACATTATTTTTCTACCATCTTTCTTTCCAACAACTCTCAAAAATGTGGTAGGTTGTGAAATCTCATTGAACCCAAACTCCTCTCGCCAAGGGTTCAAATATATCATTGTAATTATAATTGTTATCTCGGTCAATTGGAAAAAAGTTTACCATCCACATATATAGTGAATAATTGCTTGTTGAAGCTATTTATGTAGTAATTTAAACATTATTATGCAAAAGAAAGTTCTTTTAGTCTAATAGCGTAAACAATCTCTTTTCTCCAAATCCCATATATGTAGTGATTTGAAAGAGGGCTAAAAAAATGAACCATATCAATTATCAAATTCTTCTGATTCTCTATCATCTCCTTTCTCTTCATCAATATCTTCTAAATCATTTGATCCTTTCTTATACAAGGTTGTTTTAATACTTTCATTGTCTTCATTAATACTTGCATTGTCTTCATTGTAATTAAAAATAAAATCACAATAAACTAATATACTATTGGTGCAGTTAGCACTAATAGTCAAACTTAGATTTTGAGGAATGACAAAAAGTTAAAGTTAGATGTTGTGTTTTCTAACCCATTTACCAAGTGTGCAGGATTGAAAGGCTTGATGGGACCTTACACCAGGCTAAATTCCAGCTAGGTCTGGAGGACCTTGATAACTGGCATGGGAAGACCAGACAAGTTGATATCTAGCAGAAAGTCCAGTTGGGTCCTCGGGACCTGACAACTGTTGAAGTCCAAATGGGGCATCTGACATGAAGTCCTAATGGGTCAAGAGTTAAGTAAGTCTGCAATGGTAAGTAAGATAAGTATTGGAGGCTAGTGATCCAGTGAGGACGAGTCCTAGTGGGACTATAGGCGTTAGTCTAACTTAGATTCATTTTGGAGTCCCATTAAGACAGGACCTAACTCATAAATATATAAATTATTCATGCATATATTTTCTAACTCTATGTTTTAGATACATACATAGATCTTTGAATCCTGCACGCGTGGCCACTGACAGATCTTGATTCCGAATCCGGAGCCAAAAGATATGACCTTTGGAAGATTGCTGTGTCGAACTAGCGATGAGAGGCGCCTCAAGTAGATGGAGTGAACCAAATCAGACCGCACCGAAGCAAAGGATAATATCTAAATTATTTAATTAATTTTCTATATAAAATTATTCATAAAATCTAAAGTTAGAAGTTTATCCCGAATTTAATGGATCTGATAAGAATAAGACATCTATAAAAGGAAGCTAGATGTTCAAGAAAAGATAACGAAGACATTAGCTTTCGATCATTCTGCTGCGCTTTCCTCCTCTTGTTGCTCTGCTACGACACTGCAATACCAACTCCAAGCTTTGACTTTCATTTACTACGAGTCACGCGGTATATTTTAATTTAAGTTGTAATTATCTTTTACTTATTATTGAATAGAGGAAGTGTAGGATTGTTACACTTCCTCCCATCATTTGTATTTGGATTATTCTTTCGGTAGTTCTGGAAGAGAATTTAGTTGATTGACCATCGATACGATATGAGAGATCATGAGTATTGGAGTAGGAGTCGCTCTGAACCAAGTAAATCGACTTGTGTTTGCGATTGTGTTGCTTCTTTCTTTTCCGTTGCGTCTACTTTACTCGTGTTTTTCAAAAAGCTAGCGATGAATGCTATTCACCCCCTCTAGCGTCTTTTCGGTCCTACATATACCAACTAAGTCAAGAACATAACCAAAAAATTGTAAACATTACCAATAGCATAACCATGTAAATAATTACGAGTGAAAATAAGACCTTGTACTTTTTCATGAAGGGTACAACTTCTGTACTTGGTAAGCACACGAGCACCAATGGAAAAAGCTGATTCTGATCCAATAATAGTTATAGGAATAACTAAAAAAAAACACATGCCATTAGTGCAAGGGTTGGGTATCAATGATTTTGATTCTTCTAATGCTCCAAAACATTCAAATCTTGATAATATGCAAATTCAAGTTTTGACTCTTCCAAATAAAGATCCAATTGAGATTTTCCAGCACTTGTAATTGTTTAGCTTCCATATGCCATTATTTCCTACATTGATTGGAATAGTAGTGACAATAAAATAAAAAACCAATTAGAGATAAGAGAATACAATAAAAAAATTAAAGTACTTACATCAAAAATTCTTTTGTTCTTTCCTTTAAGTTCTGCTACACTTTGTTGATGTGTATTTGTGGTAGAAGAACATTGTGGTCGGCGTTGTGAAGAACTTGTCTTGTTAGTATTAGAATATTGATCAAAAATCTTATACAATTTGTCTTCACAATTTCGATCTTCTTTTGGAATTTAACATAATCACTCTCAATCTTAGTATAAAAAAAACTCCAACATTAAAAGCTTTATTCGTGGGCCAAGAATAGCTCCAAATGCAAGAATCATGCTATATTAAGTCCAATTCTTATTAAACTTCTCCATCATCCTCTTACACATAGAACTTATCACCTCATCTTCATTAGATAAGTTTTCATTTAAAAAAACTTCAATCTTCCATACTTGCATAAAATACAAATGTAATGTAGGATAAGAAGAATTAGAGATCAAATTGGTAGTGCCATAAAATGGTTCACGAAACTCACATATTTTTTCTTTTTCATTCTTCACTTAAAGGACAATTTTTATAATTCTTGCCATTGAATTGAAGAGAAGCAAAAGATTTTTTTTATATTTGATGACACTATCCAACATTAAGTACGTTGAATTCCAACAAGTAGATACATCCAATCATAAGCCAATACTAGTATCAATGTTACCAACTGCTCGTATACATTCTCCAAACTTTTTCATCCTAATCTCTGAACCTTTAACATACTTGATTGATTCTCTAATTTTATTCAAAGCTACAGTAGAAACTTAAAAACCTTCTTGCACAATTAGATTCAATATATGATCAGAACAACGAGCATGAAAAAAATTCACCATCACACAATAAGCTATCATGCAAAGATAGTTGCTCTTTCAAATGAACTTTTATATTGTCATTACTGGATGCATTATCCAATGTCAAAGAGAAAACCTTTTTCTCAATCCCCCATTCCTTCAAACATTCAAGCAATTTTGCAACAAATTCAACTCCTAAGTGTGGATGAGGCATATGAGAAAAGCTTAGTATTTTACTATTCAATTTCCAATCATTATCAACAAAATGGTAGTCAAGCAAATATAACCTTCACTAGTGCATTGCGTCCACAAATCTGAAGTCAAACATACTCTATTCTGAATAGTAGTCAAAACATACTTAAGTTTCTCTTTTTGCCTCAAGTAGATCAGATTAATATCAGAAACAAGAGTATTTCTAGAAATACAAGCAATATCAGAATTTATGTACTTCATCCATCTCTAATACCATCATACTCAACAAATAAAAGGGTAAATTATGTCTAATGATTGCACATGCTAGTAACTCACGTGAAATTTTTTGATATATTTTCTTGGATCTCATCTTCCCATCTTGATCAAGAATCATTTGTCCTACATTATGAAACTTTAACTTATCATAAATTTTAAGATGATGCCACAATGTAGAAGTTCCATAATGTTTACCCCCATATTTATGTAGGATCATAGAGATGCTAGAGGGGGGAGGGGGTGAATAGCGTTGTTTGCTTTTTCAAAATCATGGATTAAAAGACGCAGCAGAAAGAGAAAAAAATACAATCACAAACACAAGTGATTTTTACTTGGTTCGAAGTCTTCGGTGACTCCTACTCCAGGTCCCGTATTCACTGAGTGCTTTCGTTGAGAATCACTATAATATCGATTTAATTACATGTTTTGAGTACAATTCAACAATAAAAGAAAATTATACCAACAACAGAAGTATAGAAGAAGATCAAACGTCGATTGCTGGAGCAACGTTTCGGCGTTGCAGAGTCATTTTCGGAGCAGCGCGCAAGAGAGAAACTTGTTGGAATTGATGTGGTGAAACTGCTAGTTGAAGCTCTTTATAAAAGCTCCTTCAGGGTGCCCCCACAGTGCTAACGTGACATTTTCCCGTCGAAACTCTACCCCAAGAGTTTTATCCATCGCCGGACGCTCGGACCACTAACATGCGCCGGCCAACCGTTGCGTACCACCTCAGCAGGGTGCCTTTGTGGATTGTACCTGTTGGTGCATTTTACACTAATAGTCAAACTTAGGTTTTGATGAATGACGAATAGGTTAAAGTTATAGGTTGTGTGAACTAATGGATTTGTGGAGTTTATAGGTTTTTGATCCGGGATGTTTGATTCCCGGTGTTGATGATCCAGGATGTTCGATTCTCGGTATTGACGATCCGGGATGTTCAATTCCTGGTGTGGATGATCCAGATGTGCAATTCTGGTGTAAGCGATCCGGATGTTCTATTCCGGTGTCAGAGTTCTGGATGTCCGATTCCGGAAGGTAAGTTAGGTAAGTCACTGGAGGAGAGTGACTGTGAGGATGCATTCCTGTTCGAAGGAACAAATAAGCGTTGGACCAGCTTAGACCCATTTTGGGAACCTAAGCAGAGTTCCTTTTGATTAAGTTTTGGTCCTGGAGGGACGAAACTTAATTACTACCCTTATTTTATTGTACTAACTTTATTTTGCATGGTAGATAGTCTCTAACACTGTTTTATAGGTAAAAAGAAGAGTTTTTGCTGCAATAAACAGTGCTGGAGACGTCTCCAGAGGAGCTGGAGGTGACTCCCTGAGGAGCCTGCCACGGAGCTGAAGGCACAGGGTGGAAGGCACCTTAGAAGGGCCTGAAGGCGCCTTCTAGGCGATCAACGCAGACATTTTCAGCGGTTATCTCTTCCAAGTCAATGAGATAAAAGCTGACTCTGAAAGCACCTTCAGAGGCGCTGAAGGCGCCTTCATCAGTGCTATATAAACACCTCGAGACAAGCCTTCGAGATCATTCATTCAAGCAATCCTTTACACGTTGTGCTACTTCCTGGTTCTCTAAAACTCTGCTGAGATCGACGTGCTACCGCTCCGGACTTCCGACTGCTGTCGACAATCGACGCCAACTCCCGGACTTATCTGAAAGTATCTTTCAGAGTTGATAATTTTATTTTGAAATTAAATTGTAATATGTAATTATTTTGATTCTATAGTGATTGCCCAACGAAAGCGCTCTTACTTGCGGGCCTTCGAGTAGGAGTCGTTCAAGGCTCCGAACGAAGTAAAAATCAATTGTGTCATTTAATTTTCTGCTGCGTTTACTTCGATAAGATTTTACGAACGATATTCACCCGCCTCTATCGTCTTCATGATCCTATAGACTGAACCTAGAGATCGGTCGACCGAACAATAAATGTAATTAATGTTGAAGATCAGATCGAAGCAAACAAGGATACATCAAAGGATCAGTTGACTGAACATCAGGTTCAGTCGACCGAACAATTAATGACGAAGATCGAATCTCGATGATAAAGGAAAGCAACGTGATTGGTCAACTGATATGAGGTTCGATCAATCGATAGGATCAGTCGACAAAATGACTTTTCAGTCGACCGAACGAGACTTATATATACACCTCGAGATCAGAGTTTCAGAATCAACTTTCTAGCATTAACTTTTTCCATGGCAAGCTACTGCACTACTTTGATTCGCTAATCATCATTTGTGCTACGACTTGTGCAAGCTACAGTACTGAAAGCTCTCCGACACGAACGCTTCTTTACTAATCTTCAAAGTCGGTATATCTTGTTTAAAGCTTACATCATCATTATATTATATATCTTTATAACTGTATTCATTGCGATATATTGGATTGCCCATCTGTGCAGTTAAGGATCGCGGGCCTTAGAGTAGGAGTCAATATAGGCTCCGGACCAAGTAAGCTGAAAGTGTCGTTTGTTTCATTCTATTTTTCCGCTATGACTTTGTTAACGAAAAGATTTTACGAACGATATCCACCGATCCATCAAAAAGGACATTATCAAAATCAATATCCAAAGAGGAAGCTTTCAAGTAAGAACAAAGGAGGGAGTTCAAGTTTAGGAGGAGAACCTAAGGCAAGATCCGAGGTACAATTAGTTAATGATATTTCTTTATTTCAAGATAACAAACATGTTAGAAATACATTTTATCATCTTGGTGCTAATTATCATGAAAATGAGAATTATGATAATGTAAGTACCCCAGGTTGATTTTAATGTGATCAACCAAGTCAAGTTAGACCCTATGTATTTGATGCCTTACGTCTTAGTGTGCAGGGACTTAGGAACGCAGAAAGTCGAGCGGAAGATGCAGCGGATGGGAAAGATGACACAGAAATTGAGTCGATGGACTTGGTGCATCCAAGAGATAAAAAGCTATGTAAGAATACACCGGTGGAGCAAGAAAGACATGCGTGGTGGTCCGACGAATGAGAAGCCTGGGAGAAAGCTTGATCAAGGAGAAGAATGGAAGATGAGTTCGGGTGAACCCAATTCCGGATGTCCGATCAATCACCTATGAAGCTGGAGTAGTAGCCATAAAAGTCAACACAACATTGACTTGTCTAGGCGCTCTGGGTGCCTAGCCCACCCAGGGTGCCCAAAACCCCTGCGCGAAGCCATTGTAATGAGGATTGAATCTGAGTCCATGTTAGTACTGATCTAGGTGCCCAGTTGGTTCTGCGCCCGGACCAGTCTGGGTGCCCGAGAGTGGATAAAGTTTTATCTCAAAGCCGTGTTTACGAAGGCGCTGTGATAAGGATAAAGGCATCCACATGGGGCACTCGGACCGTGTCTGGGTGCCCTGGATGTGCCACGTTAGCAAAGTGATAATTTTGACCAGTGGATTATAAATAGAGTCCTAGTCTTTCTAGTTTTGATAACACACTTACTGTACTTGAATTCTTATTCTGCTTTTCATTTTCGCACTTTCAACGCTTGTATGTGGCTTCTCGCCTCTGACGATTCACTTGAACAAGGAGACATTTTAGTGAGCTTCATTGCCTTAGAGTAGCAGTCTTCTGATTGTAAATCAAGTAAAATTATTGTTACTTTCTTTTTATGCATTTTTATTTTACTTTTATTAAGTGTGTATTTGATTAAGTTGAAAGATCGAGAAAGGTTAATTTTGATTTCAGGAAATTCACCCCCTCTTACCGACCACCAAGGGATCAATAGATAGTTGTAAGAATAATTATAGATTATATCATGCATGAACAATTTTATCTAAGAATAGAAAGGTCAAAAATAATCTAGGCAAGATTCCCAAGCAATTAGACATATACCTAGAAAAAGAAAAATCCAAGGCAACCATAAAAAAATCAAGGGTGAATACCTTAGATGTTGAAAATAACAAATAAGGTTAAAGGGTCCAAAAAGTAAAAGCTAGGTTTAGGTAGGCAAGAGTCATCTAAGGGTAAGAAAGGGTTGGGACACAAACCTAGGTCCACGGAAAGCATGGTTTCATACCATAAAGTTCCATATAACTATGGAATTAATCCTAGGTTTAGGAGCAAATTCAAGTTTAAGAGGGAGGTCATCCCTAGAGTTGACTTTGTTACGATCACATTGACTAAAACTTCTAAGAAGTCAAGAAAAGTTATTAGGAATGTATATAGAGAAGTTATCCCTTATAAGTTCCTAGGACACCCAAGGAAGTCCAATAGGTATTGAGTTCCTAAAAGTGTGATCTCTTCACATTAAATATGTATAGGGTATGTCAATCCAAATTCGAAGGGCAGTTAACCCAACCATAGTGAAGTTGTCTAGGGCATTTTCAAGGTATTGTGATATCTTGAGAATGAAAATTAAAATCTTATCTTGGAAGATCTCTATAGTGTTCCAATCAAAGTTAAGTTCTTAAGTTGATGAAATTGGCATATTCGAGGAGTTTCAATAGGTATTGGGTTCCTAAGAGTGTGATCTCTTCACATTAAATAGGTATAATAGGGTATACTAATCCAAATTGGAAGGACAGTTAACACAGCCATAGTGAAGTTGTCATTTTAAAACATTTTAAAGGTGTTGTGATATCTTGAGAATGAAAATTCAAATCTTATCTTGGAAGATCTCTATAGTGTCAATTAAAATTAAGTTCTTAAGTTGATCAAATTGACACATTTGATAGAGATAGGCCTCCAATGTCAAATCATGTATTGGCATATTGATTAGTCGATAATACTTAGATAAAAAAATTTAGGCATTTTTTTGTATCATAATTGTCATGCTTTGTGTGATATATCATATGTCATCACATAATATCATGTATTTATCTATCATGATAATATGAATTGATATTGTCATGTATGCATCATTTAAGTTATGATAAATTTCTTTTTGAAGTTATGCATTTCATGTATGTCAAACATTATATCAATCATTTGTATAAGGACAAATATGTCATAAGTTGACATTCTAGATAGGATAATCAAATTTAGAATGCTTAGATAGAGATACATGATCCATTGGTATAAGAAAAATATATTTTATATCTCACAAAAACTATATAATGATTTGTGTGTGTCTTGAGACATATTATACATAAGTGAGATATTAGGATGATGAACTAATTTAATGTATCAGAATGAGCTTTAGTTTTATAAAATCAAAGTGGATTTTACATAGCAAATCATGGACAAAGCTAAAGTGCAAGTCATGTACATTTAACCCATAGATCATGGTTAGAAATTGTGTTTGAAAACCATTTCAAAAGTACCTTAAAAAATTTTTGATGAAATCTATTTGCTAACAGGAACCTCCATTGATTAGGTTGATACAAAATTGATGACAGGAACCTCTATTTGGTAACAGGAACCCCCCTTAAAATTTTTAAGGGTTTCTAATTTTACACATTTCTTTGAAAATAAGACGTATTGTAAAAAAAAAAAAATCACTGATAGTATTTAACATAAGTATCATCTATATAAAATTTCATAATTTTTTAAAAATCATAAAATTATTTATGTATTTCTGAAATTTAATCCAAAAATTAAAATGATATTTTCAGACACAACAATTAATTGCTATTATTTACCAATCAATTGTTGCATGTAGCAATCAACTAATGTCAATTAGGAAGTGATTGGTAGCTGTCTTTTTTTTTTTTTTTTTTTTTTTTGGCTAAATTGAGCTTATTCAATCGGTTAAGTCACGATTAGATAATGCAACTATCCCTCACTCTTTGATATACTTAGGATAAGTTTCAAAGAGGTTTTCCTTGATGAAAATGAGAAAATGATGTTAAAAGGGAAAGATATGGAATTTATGAGGAGGTTTAGATTTAAGGTTGAATTTTCAACCTCATGACTTAGATTGTGAGATTTTCTAAAGGTTTAGGAACTCCAAAATTATTATTGCCATTGATAGAAGTAGAAACATGCTTTGAGTGGAGGTCCATCTTAAAGGTATGAATTGGATATGAAACGAGAAGATTTGAAGGTTTGAGAAGAAGGATGATTGGTGTATGCTTAAGGTTGAGCATTCAAGACAATGGAAGGTAGAGAACCTCCATTGTGATGTTGGAAGTTTAAGATGAATAAATCTTGAGTAAAGATTTTTGATATATGCCAAAGGAGAATAATATAAGATTTAATTTAGGAAACTCTTATTCATGATTTGGCATGAGAAGAAGGATGAAGAAGGAAGTGTTGGAGCAATCGGTGTAGCCTTAGGTTTTGATATTTAGGCGAAGAATTTAAGTTAGGGTTTGCATCTGTATTTGATATGCGCTATTGAGTGTGTAGGTGACAGGTGCAAAGGAAAGTCCAAGTGTAATTTTGGAAAAAGTGAAATCCAAGCATGGGAGTCTTGGCAGTGTAAGTCCAAGCATGAGGCTTCGCCGTGTAAGTCTAAGTGTGACTCGGTAAGGATGAAGTCTCGGAGGTGAGGAGCCTCTTGACAAAGAAAGATCTAACAATAATGACAGGGCTGAAGGAAGCTCTTAAAGATAAGGTGTGAAGGATGGTGAAGCATCTAAGGGACACAAAGTTGATGAAGGGGGCTAGAAGGCAAGGTTGAGGTTGTGCAGGCGAGGATGAGTGCTGAGTGACTATACTCTGGGGTAAAACCCTAAGTTAGTGTTTACCAGTTGACTGGTGGTTGAGAACCAGCAAACTCGAAATATAATTTCAAGGTTTGTGGTTCTAGGGTTACAAGTTGACTACGGATTGAACAAATGGCTCTATGCGCTTAGCCCATAAAGACAAGTCGACTGGTTTTAGTAGTCGATTGGTATCTAGCCATTGGGTTGTAACGGTCGATTTCCACAGAGAACAGTCGACTGGTAAGTATTGCAGTCGACTGGTGGCGGAAACATAACTATATAATGGAGCTCGGGGTGGCTGTCTTGGGTGACGACAATAGACTTGGTTAAAGCCTATTAGAGTCTCCAAAACTCAAAGCAATCTAAGAGAGTTCTTGATCGAGGTGTGATGAGGTTTCTATCGATAAGGATGATTGTGCTAGCTGGAGTCTGCCGGGGATGGATCCACTGAAGGATCGCAGGGATCGTCCACCTTACGAACATGTCGTGGAGTAGGAGCATCATCTTCGAACCACGTTAAATCAACGTATTAGGGTTTGTTGTCTTTATTATTGTTTCTAGGTTTAGCTTTCTATTTGTTTATTTTGTATTCCATTGTGCTAACAAGTATATGAAGTGAACGATTTGGGTAGACCGTCTATTCACCCTCCTCTAGCCGGTGATCAAGGTCCCAACAGGAAGTTGGGCTAATGAGTTAGTTTAACTTGAACATATTGTCAAATATAAAAAGAGAGAGAGAATGTTGGTACAATCGACCTCAGATCAAGGTTGACTAAGCTCGGGTGGACTCCAGTTTGGATTTTGATTTTTGATCAATATGTTAGTAAGATGCCAAGTATGTTAAGGTTGACTAGATACTTGACGGTGAAAAGAAGTCAAGTAGGTCAAGGTTGATCGAATACATGACGTTGTTAGAAGTTGAACAGGGGGTTGGCACAAGAAGTAAAGTAGGTTAAACTTGACTAGATAGATGATGTTAGAAGTCTAATAGGGAGTTGGCACAAGAAGTCAAATAGATCAAGGTTGATGGGATACTTAACGATGTCAAAAGTCAAATAGGAAGTTGGCATGATAAGTCAAGTAGGTTAAGGTTAACCGGATACTTGATTAGAAGTGGAAGGTCCAATAGGAAGTTGGTAAGGGAAATTCAAGTTGGTCACGGTTGACCGGATACTTTGTGATCGGAGATAGTGGAAGTCCAAGTGGGTTATGAAGAACTGGATGTTGGTCCACGAATGATCGTACGTGGATGGTCTTCTTCCTACGACGTTAGTGTGCGCAAGCGGAAAGTACAACAAACGTAGGGAAATTAAAACAAGAAAGGAAATGCAAACCACAAGACTCGTCGATGTACGAGGTTCGGAGATAACTTACTCCTACTGCTCGGCGTGTCTGTGAGGTGGACGAGCCCCGCAATCCTTCGGTGGATCAAGCCCCGACAACGCCGGCTGGCATAACCTCCTTATTAGTGGAAAAACCTCTCAACAACACCAACTAAGATCTCTAGGAGTGTTTAGGCTAGTAGACTACTGATTAGGGTTAACTACCTCTAATCTCGTCAACCTAAGTCAAGCTCCCAAGCTTAGTTTATATAGGCAAAAAAAACTAAGCACACTCATCCCTTTTGCCGCCACCAATCGCCTGTTACAAGCACCAGACAACTGGTCACCCAATGGTAACAAAATAGCTAGCCAAACGGCTAGTTTTAGTCGCCTGGTCAAGACTGGTCCACTTGACCAATTTTTCTGTGAATTTCTATTTTGTGTCGTTTTTCACTGACCAGGTGATTGATACAGGCATCAGTCACCTGGTCCAGAGTATATCTCACATTACACTCTTTCTCTCGGCTCTCTTGACCTCCCTTTACAGCCTTGACCTTTTACCTTCAAGCTATCTTCCTTTGGCTCTCGTCCCTCGGATGCATACGAGCACGCGGCTCGTCTCTTCATGCAATCCTTCACGTATACCTCAAAGTCTACTTCCCTCGGCCTTGTTCTTGCTGCCTCGTCATCCACGGTCCCTCGGATGCACCATCC